>NMUG010004448.1:0-13864 GCA_002855965.1 Monotropa hypopitys | reverse complement strand
TCTGGTTGTGCTGAGCGGGGGCAGGCCGAGCCTGTGGGGGTCGGATAGAGGCGCGTTCGGCCAACAAGTCCTCCAATTGACAAAGTTTGTCAATCATCTGCATCAGATCGTCCATGTTCTCCGGAGGATGGAGCATGAGCTCCCGGAGCATAGGGCTTTCGGACTCTAAGCCCAGCTTGAAGGAGGATGTGGCGATTCCCTGGTCACAGTTCTAGATGTCGTTGTAGAGCTCCCAGTACCGGTCGGCATATTGCCGGAGAGTTTCATCCGGTCTCTCCCGGAGGCTGATCAGAGAGTCGACCTCTTTTTTCTGCTTGCCGCTTGTGACAAAGCGGGCAAGGAAGGCCCTCTCCAGATCTCTGAAGCTCCGGATTGACCGGGAGAGGAGCTTGTTGAACCAGAGGGATCCCAGGGTACCAAGGCTCATAGGGAAGACCTTGCACAGGACGGCGTCGCTCGAAGAGTAGAGAGCCATTATTTGCCGGTAGTAGATGAGGTGGGTGTAAGCATCGGTCTTTGGGTCGTACCTCGTGAACTTGGGCAAGCTAAAGCCAAGAGGGAGGACGACCGAGTCGACGGTTCGGGAGAAGGGGGAGAGACTGAGCTGCTCCAGGCGAGCATCGACAGCCTGGAGGGCCTGCCCGATGGGACGCTCGGCATGGTGGTCCCTTCGGTGGCGCCGATGCTCCCTTTGGTTGTCGTCAGAAACCGGAGAGTGGTGACGGTGCCTTTCTTCCTGGTCGCGATGTCGCTTCTCCCTTTGCTGACCGGAGTCCTCTGTTTCCGGCCAGAAGTCTTGCAGGTGGACCTCAACAAATTCCCCCCCCCCCTTCGTAAATGTAAAGAGGGACAGACTCATGACGCTTTGGACGCCTGTCGTTGCCGTCCGAGTGGTCCGCCGGTCGCTCTTGTCCTTCGGCCACTCCTTTTCCTTTGCGCTCCCTGTCTTCCCTTGATGTGCGCCGGCGGCGCTGCTGTCCGGAGGAGCGTGAGGCCGAATCGGCAGCATTGGTGGCCCGTGCGACCTGGTCGCGAAGTTTGGCGATCTCCGCGTCTCTTTCTTTTAGCATCCGGTCCACGGCCGCGGCATAGGCCGAACCGAGCTCCGGTGTAAGACCGGTCGGGGAAGAGAAGAGCCCCATAGAGACATGCTGCGGGGGGGAGAGAAGGATCAACGGGGAGAGTAGGGTCTTGGACTCCTGGAGTGGTGTGTTCGTCTTCCATGAGAGCAGTTAGAGAATAGGGACATGCAACTGATTTCCACAGATACTGGTGCTAAGGTCCCACTGTGAACGCCAATTGTGGGGACCTGTTTCGGCCGGAGACTTCTCTTGGACTGCTAGGCCTTCGGACACTGGGAGTCGGCTTTGACCGGAGGTTGGTGTGGTCCCTGCAAATAAGTAAATGGGATCCTCCTGCTTGGCTCCTGCAACACAAGGGTGAGTGCCCGCCGGTGGGGTTTTAACCAACGGGGCCTCCGATGCTTAAGTTAGAATCGTTTTGAGAAGAGGTTAAAGCATAAACGGAGGAGGCCGGACAGTCAGCGGTCGGGGATCAGAAATTGGATCCAGGTCCCGTGAAGAGTACCCATAGGGGGTATTTATAGGGAAATGTTGGCTTGGGGCTCACGAATAGTGAGTGGGCCGTACGTCACAGGCCTCATGGTGGGCCTGGACGGTTGGTGGATCGGGTTAAGTCGTACGGACGGGGTACTGTGGTGAATTCCCCACGACAGAGACAGGAGGGTAGCCCTCCGGATGGTCCGGTCCGTTCGGTAATGAGTCGGGGGCGGCGCCATAGGTTGCCGAAGGGTGCAATCCGAGTGCCAAGGGTCGGTCACAGTGTAGGCCCTTCGGTTTGGTTGGGCCGGATAGGCCGACTCGTGGGTGTTTAGCTTATGTGATCCTTTTTCTTCCCAGGGCGTGGGTCCGGTCACCACATCCACTAAGTCTGCAAAATTCCTCTCCCTAAAAGGCAACATCCTCGAGCTTACCAAATTGGCTAACTCCATTTTAAATCTTTTACATCACTTCTCCTCTGTGTTTACCATATCCGGTGCATACTTAGACAACTCTGTAAACTTTGTCTCTTATTCCCCCATTGTCATATTTTCCTGCCTCAAGTTAGTAAAAGCCATCTCCTGCTCATATTTGAAACTCTCAGGATAAAGCTGTTCGTTGAAAACCTGAATAAATCTATCCCAAGTAATCGCCCTTGGAGCACCCGGCTCAACTCCAAGTGTCGGTACTCCCTCGGCCCTTTTAACCAAATTCCACCAATCTCTAGCCTCTCCTTTAAAAAAAAAGTGGCTAAAACCATCTTTTGCTCCCCTACAACACCCATTGTATCCAACACTAGTTCTACCTCCTTTAGCCATTCATCCGCAACCTTAGGGTCGTTTGATCCCTCAAACACAGTTGTACAAAGTTTCTTAAACCTCTCTAGTAGTCCCGTATTTGTACCTCTCTCTGCATTCCTTTCATTCCTCCACTGTATAAACTCATTTTGATTTTCAGCTAGTAAAGCTATGGCCGCCATCATTCTCACATCTTCCGATATCACCGATGGAACACCCTCCCTAGGATTTCTTCCATTCACACTTGCCTCCTCTTCCGGAACTTGGTTATTGTGTTCCATTGCCTTCCTGTAATTCACAACACAAAGAAACAACCACGGTGGAAACAAGAGTTAGATGCCAAATACGCATACATTAGATACACATCTCAAGTAGTTACGTGCATGACTTGATACCCTAAGGTCCACTACTAGCTTTCTCACCACTAACACCACCTCCTAGCATTTTGTTATATTGTGCTTTCTATTCAACTCCCTAAGACTTCACACTAGAAGGGAACGTTGATCAGGCGTCCTTCTAATTAGATTTCGAGGCGAGTCTTATAGGTGTCAAAAACACACACAATAGTCCCTGTCACGCCCTGGATTTTCAAACCATTTTTTTATTGAAATGGAATAAAAGAAGAATTATAAGCCATATTTTCCAAACCACATAACAAGGGGCCATGAATTTCAAAACATACCTCTTTAAAAACATTTACATAAAACATGCGGAAATAGAATTACAACAACCCTTTTATAAACTTGTTTACAATAAAATGATATTACAACTCTTTAAATAAAAGGGAATGCCCGTAGGCTACAAGGGGAAAAGGGGAATTATTATAATGATACAAAAATGAAATACAACAGAATTCTCCTCACCAAAAGAAAGGAGAGCAAGCCTAAGCCAACCCCCGCTACAAGCAGCCCAACCAAGCAAACCTGCAAAGAACTGTAAAAAGAAGGTTGAGTCATAAAGACCCAGCAAATATGTGACTATCATCTGTAAGTGCAATATAGTGATTATGTGCAAGGTGGGTGAGTCCTACAATGCAAACCCAAGCATGTTTCCAATATTCACACCCAAAGTCATCAAGTCTAGTCTCAAGTCCACATAACCAAACCATACTAACCATTCACACTCCCGCATCGATAGAAAGACCTCAAACCTTCGCTTCTAACCAACTATCACAACGGAAACCAAACCTTCTATCGCACAACCAAGGTTCAACCAGAAGGAAATGACCAAAGGCATCAAGGACCGCAAGACAAGAGTCACTCTACGGATCTAATCTGATCTCGTCGCACATAGATAAGAGAAGGTACTTATTCAAAGGATTTCCCTACCACACAATCTGAATATTGCCTAGACAAGGCCGACCAACAATTCTCACGATAGTCCATTACTAACCGATAGTTAGTTCCCCGACTTAGCCTCAAGATCAATGCATACCAATGCCATGATTTGGCCTAATCTCAATGGGTACTAATGCCAAGACTTGGCTCACGAACAATGCGTACCAATGCCATGAATTGGCTCCAAGCCTCATGCTTTCTAATGACACGAATTTGCTAAGTCCTTAACACTTGATAAAGCCACGATTTGGCTAGAACCATCCAAGGTAAAATCCACAAATCCACACTCAACCCTCGCCAAGGGGCACTCTCACTCCCTCTCTCTCTATATATATAGATAATACAAGTAGGTAGATTTATTATCTTGAACTTTAGTTGGTTCAACTCTTGGCTTGGAACATTTAAGAAAAAGGCCACAAGGGATTCGAAACCTCCTGAACAAATTCCAGGGTCGGCCTTACAGTCAACCTCAGGCTAGTTTTGAGTCACAAGAAAACCATCAAGCCGTTCATCGATTTATAGTCGCCTTGACGAATTCAAGGGTTGACTAGCTCACGAGCGAATCATGAATTAATTCAGGTTGTCTCAACGAATTCAAGAACCAACCTCACACTCGAATGACCACGAGTTGGTCCGAAGATCATGAATTGATCACATTAGCAAACACCCAAGTCTTTCTATGTTGTTGTTTGTTGGTTGATTAGTATAGGTAGATTTGGTAGATTTTAGAGTTTGAGTCGAAAGAGACGAGTTCTCCAACACGGGCAACGAATTTGCCATGAGGGATGAATTCCCGACTCGAGGATGACGAGTTCACCCAACAAGAGCAACAAATTTGATTACGAGGGACGAGTTCCCAAATCAAGGATGACGAGTTTACCCGACAATTCCACAACACATATCTAAGGCCTAGGAACGAGTTTCCTAACCTAGTGTGACGAATTCAGATATCTCTATAGCCTTTATCTCTCATAGGCATTTCACCGGACACAAAGGGTGCCTACGGCACCATGGTTATTCCCAAGACAAGAAACCACAATAACACTTGCCAGATACAAGGTCACGAGGGCATCCTACTTCCTCAATTCTAACGAAATCCACAATTTTCCCAAGTCAAGCCAATTTTCCTCGAATGATCGTCTAGTCGCACAGTCGACCCAATTCACACATTCTCGCATTCTAATCCTACCAAGGATGCTCAATCTCGTATGAATGCGAATCAATTCCATTACTTTCCCAAAAACGATCATTAATTCAAAACTTATAACTTTTTAGTGAAGTCGTTAAATTTTTGATTTTGGAAAATTGTTAGTGAGCTACATACTTACAATTACATGAGATAGTAACATATTTACCTCAACGCTCGCCGACGGAGAAATCCTAGCCGCGTCGATCTTTGGCACTCGCAAACCTATATACATCAATACGATGGCAACGATGATTAGAACAACGTTCTCTAAAGAAGAATCATGAGAAACCCACTTTTATAAATCGACTTACCTAAGATCCGCGGAGAATGACTTCGATATGTGGGTTGCCGGAGAGCCCACAATGCGTAGAGCAAGGTTGCTTCTTCGAAAAGTTTGATTCGAGCCCTCTAGGGCCTTGGTCTTGAGAAGAGAGGGGAGAGCATCAATGGAGGTTTAGACTTGAGAGAGAGAGAGAGAGAGAGAGAGGCTAGGGTTAAAAATGAGGGAGAAGACACCTTCTGGCCGAATGTTAGTTTATGGAACGACTTAGGGGCAAAAAGACCACAAATCCCCTCATTAAAAACAATTTTCTGACAAAACAGTGCCGCCCCGTCTGGACGAAGGGCTTCCCGTCCGTATGGGCACCTTCTCTGATCCAGACGGCCGCTGCAGGTGAACATGACGGGCCTCCAGCTGCTGAACCTTCTCTGTTTTTCCACTCCGTCCGGAACTTCTGCATTCCCCATCCGGACGGACAGAACCAAAAATGCTCAGAACGGGCTAGAACTCCTCTGGCTGCGTCGCGATGTGCCCGTGAGCACTTTCCCAATGTTGGTTACACTTCCTTGATGTTCTAAGGCTATTCCACGGCCTTCCAAAGAAATCACGAGCATCGGTTCATTCTTAACGAATGAAGTAAAGCATTGAAAGGGCATACTCGTGTCAAGGATGGATTGGTAACAATCCGAATGAGGTTTATAACCAAGATGACATGGCTCGAGGTTGTCGACCATGTCAACACCCAAAATCTTGCCAAGGATTTATTTATTTTTCAAAGAATTGAATTTCAAGAGTTGGAAATTCGAGTCGTGACATCTCAACCTCCTTAAAAGAATTTCGTCTCTGAAATTTACTAAGGATAGAGATGCACCGAAGCAACCAAAGAACAAGAGTTCAAGCCCAAACTACAAGCCACAAAACGAGATGAAAGGGGATACTCCCCGATACGGTGGACACCGATACGGTAATCAATTCAACAACAATACAACAACGACATGAACAATCTTTCTCAAAGGAAACAACCATCGATCAAGAGGGCAACAACAAGTGAATGGTTCTTCTCAAGAACAAGAGTCCAACAATCAACAAATGCCAATTTAAAACCAAACCACGTGCCACGAAACAAGGTTTAGGGGTTACTCCCTGATACGGAAAACATCGAAATGATAGTCAACTCAGCAATGATGCGACAACGAAATGAGCCATTTCTTTCAAAAGAATTGATCAACAATCAATGTATGCAAATCTTGAAATCAAACTGCGTGTCACACAAAGAGCAAAGGGACAACTCCTGAGATGGTGTGGATGCGTTGATACAACAACCAAACTCACCGATGATACAAAGAACAAAAGATGCTCCAAAAATAAGTTTCACGGATAAGAGCCACTAGTCGCTTGCGACAACAAAGCAAACAATATTTCTCAAAGAGGAAACCACCAACAATCCATAGGGTAACAACACAAGGAGCAATAGGATGGGGATATGATCAGCGACATTCTTATTATTATTGTTTCATACTTCTCATACAAGTGTTTTCATGATTTTTTTGTGCCACCTTTCCCACGGGTACCAACACATGCATATACATATAGATAGGGGAACACTTATACATCCCCACACACGCACCCAATGTGACATCAAGTGACTCTAGGATTTGAGTTTGAGATGTGCTGGCCGAACACGATGCTCTACTCAACTCCCTAGGGTCATCTTTAATCACACGATCAAAGAAATACACACACGGTCGATTCTACACATAAGGTGTAAGAATAACTGAATCAATTACTCGTTCCCACTTTTATTACAATCTACCTCACGTCACGGGTGTTAGAACATATACTCGCAAGAGACAAGAATGGTTCCAAAAGATGCATCCAACTAAGCAAGCGGAAAGCAAGTACAAGCTCGGCCATCACCAACAAACAAAATGGCACAAGAGGTCCCAACAAGTCATCCATGATTTCAACAAGGAAAAGATCTAGTAAGCTAAGAATATCGCAACAATACTTAGAAAATGCAACACCAAGGAGCTTGCAACCCAAGTATTCTTTCAATGTGCCAAGAGGTCAATAAGAAAGAGTTCTTACGAAACATAAGTTCCAAAAAGGAAAACAACATCCGAGCTAGAATCATAACGACGCCAGACTAAAATCACAAAACAAAAGGAAAGATGCCGGCAGGTGCATCGATCTTGCTAACGCGCGGCACAACAAAAGAAAACAACACAACATGAATCTATTGGAACAGCAAAACTGGCAGTTGCGGATCCGCTGTGACAATTGCATACGCTCCTCCACGAGTTGTCTGTCCAACTGGCTGCTTGCCTCTCTGAATTGAGGTGTGACTTGCATTTCTAGAACTAGTTCCTCTCTCAAACTAAGGACTGGACACAAATGATCGATGGTTCTTATGTCCCTGCTGCCGCTGCGCAACTCTGATATCAGCTAAAGGCTGCTATCCAACTGCCATCTATTTCCGTCTGCCACTGCCCTACGCACAATCCATTCCTATATGCCCTGACTGGCCACACTCGATGCAAATAATCTGGGGACACTGAAAACGGTAGTGCCCTGCCTGCCTGCAATGGTGACAAACAATAGAACCACTGGACGGTCCTCTCTGAACACTGACGTCTGAAATGGGCTGAGAATCCTGCTGACTACGTGTACGCAACTGATCCCTATACCTCTTTCTCCCAATACTTCCCGAAGGTGACCTCGAATCTGTACTGATGAACTACCGACGAGGCTCTCATACTGAAATTTTCTCCTCTTCTTCATTGCAAATAGGTTCAATCGCCCTGACACACTCCAACATCGTAGCAAAAGAACGGATGCACTGCACCACAATGAGCTTCTGAAAGGACTGGCAAAGGCCTCTCTCAAATCTTCGGCACTTGCGATCTTCTGAGCTGACCAACTCTGGTGCAAAATAAGATAAGGACTGAAACTTGATCGCATACTGAGATATCGTCATGTTGCCCTACTGCAACAACTCGAACTGCATCTGCAACTTCTCGCGATAAGACTCTGGAAAATACTGATTCTTGAAGGTGGAAACGAACTGATCCCATGAAATAAGCACCGCATCATCCTCAATTGCTTCCGGATTGGTAACTATGGCGATTCTTCTCGCATCTTTCTTGGCTTCAATAATTGAACTCCACCACTCACCCGCTTCTCCAACCAACTGATAGGATGCAAACAATACCCGCATATCCTCTTCACGAATCTGGAGGGTGTCCAACACCTTGCAAATCTCGGAAAGCCAATGACTTGCTTCTATCGATTCACCTTCGCCATTGAAACTTGGAGGATTCATCGCACGAAATTCCCGTAAAGATTCCATCACAAGACTGGTACCCCTAGCCCTGGGGTCTTGAACTGCTTTGGTGGCCTCAACCATGGCCTCTGCAAGTTTCCTAACAAAAGTTCTCGGATCTACTGCTTCTTTTGCCTGCACATTTCCCATTGGGGCTTTATGTTGCACCTGCTGAGCTCCGTGACCTCTCCGACGATTGACCATGTTGGCAATAGGAGCAACAAACGGCGAAATATCCTAGCCAACCAACAAAACGATACTCAACATACGAATAATGGACTATGATACACATAAACCTCTAGGAAGAACTTAGAAATCGCAAGAACGAGCTAAATAACCTCGACTTCCATATGCCAAATACGCAACCATTAACCAAAAGCTCCGAAAGGAACCACGCACGAAGCTCATCCTATCCTCAAATGGCCACACTTAGCCTATAACCCAAATCGACCATCTATGCCTCAAACAAGGGCGTACTAATGCCATGCAACTCTCAATGCATGCAAACACAAGCAGAAGACTCCACGGAAAGCACATGAAAAACCCATTGAAACTAAACATTTCCCCAAGGTTCCAAGGGTCACGCCCCGGATTTTCAAACCATTTTTTTGTTGAAATGGAATAAACAAAAGAATTATAAGCCACATTTTCCAAACCACATAACAAGGGGGCATGAATTGCAAAACATAACTCTTTAAAAACGTTTACATACAACATGCGGAAATAGAATTACAATAATCCTTTTTATAAACTTGTTTACAATGAAATGATATTACAACTCTTTAAATAAAAGGGAATGTCCGTAGGCTACAAGGGGAAAAGGGGAATTATTATAATGATACAAAAATGAAATACAACATAATGCTCCTTACCTAAAGAAAGGAGAGCAAGCCTAAGCCAACTCCCGCTACAAGCAACCGAACCAAGCAAACCTGCAAAGAACTGTAAAAAGAAGGTTGAGTCATAAAGACGCAGCAAATATGTGACTATCAACTGTTGGTGCAATATGGTGATTATGTGCAAGGTGGGTGAGTCCTACAATGCAAACCCAAGCATATTTCTAATATTCACACCCAAAGTCATCAAGTCTAGTCTCAAGTCCACATAACCAAACCATATTAACCATTCACACTCCCGCATCGACAGAAAGACCTCAAACCTTTACTTCTAACCAACTATCACAACGGAAACCAAACCTTCTATCGCACAACCAAGGTTCAACCGGAAGGAAATGACCAAAGGCATCAAGGACCACAAGACAAGGGTCACTCTACGGATCTAATCCGATCTCGTCACACATAGATAAGAGAAGGTATTTATTCAAAGGATTTCCCTACCACACAATCTGAATATTGCCTAGACAAGGCCGACCAACAATTCTCACGATAGTCCATTACCAACCGATAGTTAGTTCCCCAACTTAGCCTCAAGATCAACGCATACCAATGCCACGATTTGGCCTAATCTCAACGGGTACTAATGCCACGACTTGGCTCACGAACAATGCGTACCAATACCACGAATTGGCTCCAAGCCTCATGCTTTCCAATGCCACGAATTTGCTAAGTCCTTAACACTTGCTAAAGCCACGATTTGGCTAGAACCACCCAAGGTAAAATCTACAAATCCACACCCAACCCTCGCCAAGGGGCACCCTCACTCCCTCTTTCTATATATATATAGATAATACAAGTAGGTGGATTTATTATCTTGAACTTTAGTTGGTTCAACTCCTGGCTGGGAACATTTAAGAAAAAGGCCACAAGGGATTCGAAACCTCCTGAACATATTCCAGGGTCGGCCCTACAGTCAACCTCAGGCTAGTTTTGAGTCACAAGAAAACCATCAAGCCGTTCATTGATTTACAGTCGCCTTGAAGAATTCAAGGGTTGACTAGCTCACGAGCAAATCACGAATTGATTCAGGTTGTCTCAACGAATTCAAGAACCAACCTCACACTCGAATGACCACGAGTTGGTCCGAAGTTCACGAATTGATCATATTAGCAAACACCGAAGTCTTTCTATGTTGTTGTTTGTTGGTTGATTTCCAATTAGCACAGTATAATTGGGAGTGTTCCCAATATTAGGTTGATCTTCTTCTTCGTCACTATCATCATCCCAAGTGACCTTGTATCCTTTCTTGAGTTTCTTTTTGGTATTGGCACATTCTGGTTTAATGTGGCCATACCCTTGACATTCATAACATTGGATTCCAAGGGAATTTTTACTTTTGTCAAATATTGATTCTTTGATTGCACTAGATTGTTGTTTGTCAAAATTATCAAATTTAGATTGATTGTGAAGAGATTTTTCTTTTCTAAATTTAACAAACTTTTTAAAAAAATTAGCAAATAGTGCAAGATCTTCGTCTTCTTCATCAATGTCACTTATATCATCAATAGTATCCTCATAAATAGATTTAAAGGCTATACCCTTAGATTTAGGAGGATACCTATGTTGTAAGTGATTTAGTTCATATGTTTTTAGTTTGCCGACTAATTCTTCAAATCTCATGTTGTCTACCTCAGGTCTTTCCTCGATAACATCAACCTTTGATCGAAATCGATCAGGTAAGGAACGTAAGACCTTTTGGCATACTTTCAGATTGGATAGTGGCTCTCCAAGAGAATGAAAAGCATTTATAATATCACTAAGACGAGTAACAAAAGAATCAAACATTTCATCTTCATTCATTTTGATTTCTTCAAACTGAGTAGATAAACGTTGAATTTTAGAAACCTTAACAGTGTGAGTTCCCTCATGATGGATTTGGAGAGTATCCCAAGCTTCCTTCGCTGTGGTACAGGAAGACACATGACTAAACTGGGAACGACTAAGGGCACCAAAAATAGCAGAAAGTTCCTTAGCATTATATTCACAACTATTATTTTCTTGAGGAGTCCAATTTTTAAAAGATTTTATTTGTAGTTCTTTTGTTTATGTATCCTCTTCAGTAGGCTCCTCATAACCATAGATAATAGACCGCCATACATGGACACCCAAAGAAGTAAGATGACTTTGCATCTTTATTTTCCAGTAAGGGTAATCTGTTCCATCAAAGTATGGTGGTCGTAAGTTAGAGGCTCCTTCTCGAGGCATATTCAAATCCATTTCAAAGTAAATTCGAAGATAATTAGATCACTAAGTCTCAAAGCATGAAATATAAACAATAAATCATGCAATAGTAAAAGTGAGAAAATCTTCTAAGTTTGACGAATAATCAAATCAAACAAGAAAACAGAAATAATCTCACTGTACTCAAAGAGACTAATAATCAAAGGTCGAGAGAGAGAAAATTAAAAATCCATTGGAAAATAATAAATAAGGATCAAACTCAAGATTTTAATCTTTGAACGAGTAACAGGGCTTTGATACGAATTGAAAAACCGTGCAATGGATTGACAAATAAGTCTAGAGGGGGGTGAATAGACTTTTTAATAATTTCTAAAGATGTTTAAAATAATTAAAGCGCAACGAGAGAAAGTAAATAAATAAGCAATCACCACACACTATTTAATCAAAAAATCAAAGTATATTCAATGTATAAACAGTATAATCAATCTCTTTACAATAAAGAATTTCTCGTGTAACAATGGTCTGCGAATCTAAACTAGAAGGTTTGATTCTGCGGAACACAAATTGTTCAGATTAATTAAACACTGAGGTTTAATGTCTGAAAAACAAGGGTACGCTGAGGTAACCCGTATTCTCGTTCTATGATTCTCCAAAAATTCCGAATATCGGAAATAGGTTGGATCATGAACAAGACATACAACTATTTGCAATTATCAGAACCACTAGACGTATACATGAACATTGTATCACTAGGTGGTCTGTTTTGTGCAATTGTTCAAATCAATAATCAAATATGTAAGTATAATGAACCCTGTATTGAACCAGTGTGTTCTTGAATCACCCACTGCCTCTTAGTTGCTCTCAATGAGCATATACTGTGATTCCCTCTGAGGCTTAGCACACTGTCTATGCTTGTGTATCCACGAAGTCTGTAGCCCTCTGTTTGCACACCCCTTAGACTCAACCTCTCTCAGTCTATGTATATCTTTTCTAACAGGTCTCTTAAGGTCTGTCTCTCAGTAGATAGATTTCTTCTGTGATTTGTATCTCTCTCGATTTCTTTAGATTGCTACGATGATTTGATGCAGATGGAACACCCCGTAGATGAAAACCCTCGGCTGAATTGATTTCGCGAATTTAGGATGGATGGAAATCGAATTTGGAATTGTTTTTGTCGATTTATTTGGAAACCCATCTCCAATCTCTTGCCATGATTTTCTCGAACCCATGTAAGTCTCTGTTTTCGATTTTGAATATTTGCTGCAAAACGATTTTGAGGAAGACCTCTTTTGGAAATTTAATATGTTGCAATTTGTAGATTGGAACCCATCTCTATGCTTTGTGCTTGCGATTTGCTTGCCGAAAAATGGAAACCAAGATCTGGAAGTCGAGAGTCTGCTACTGCGATTAGTTTGGTAAGAAATCCGATTTGGGAAGAAGCAATTTGTAAACCCATTGTAATCCTCCCGCAAATCCACGATCTGCTTTGCGATTTTTTAAGTTTGAGAACCCATTGCAATTGATTTTGCTGGGAGATTTTGGAAATCAATCAAGGATTGCCGCAGAAGAAACCCATTTGCGATTTCTGATTTTTGGAAACCTTGTTGCGAATCCTTCCCTCTGTGATCTGATTTTGTTTTTGGAAACCTTAGACCCGTATCGATTGAATTTGTACGTGTATTTTGGAAACCCACTCTCTGTTTTGAACTTTCGCTTGAGCTGCTGGAAATTTTGGTTGAGCACAAGACATTTCGCTTGAGCGACTACACTTTCGCTTGAGCGAAACTGAGTGATTCGCTTGAGCGAAACTGGATTCGCTTGAGCGACATTGTGTGATCCGCTTGAGCGAAACTGGGTTCGTTTGAGCAAAATCCTGGCCTGATTGGATCCGAATCCTTTGATGTTGGGCTGAATTTGTGCTGAATGATTTCCTTTTAGGACCTGCAAATTTACAAATTGAATTAAACACAAATAATTTTGATAAACCCAAAAATATATTATCATCTAAAAAGGTTTTAATTAATTTTCAGTCATAATAGTATTTTAACATGTATATATCAAATAAAATTTCATGACTTAAATTTAATAATTTATTAAATTAAATAATTAGAAGTGAATTATTCTAAAATAAATTGTAAGTCAAACGATTTTTAAATATTTGTCACGAAATTATAAAATTTCAGGAATTAAATTGAATGATTTATTAAATTAAATAATTAGAAATGAATTATTCCAATTAAATTGTGAGTCCAACAAATTTAAATATTCGTCCCGGAAAATAGCCAACACTAAAAATACTAACA
>NMUG010004447.1:0-13865 GCA_002855965.1 Monotropa hypopitys | reverse complement strand
CTGGCGAAGTTAAGTAACCTTTGTGATTTGAATCGGGAAATGATTTATGAGTCGGCCCTGACCAGATCATTTATCATTCCTTTGAGATTTGCAAACAAAACAAAAATGAACAAAATACCAAATCTCTTGATTTAGATCACCGGCGAAATTTAGTAACCTTCGGGATTTGAATCGGGAAATGGTTTATGAGTCGGCCCCGACCGGATCATTTATCATTCCTTTGAGATTGCAAACAAAACAAAAATGAACAAAACATAAATCTCTTGATTTAGATTACCAGTGAAATTTAGTAACCTTCGTGATTTGAATCGGGAAATGATTTATGAGTTGGTCCCGACTGGATCATTTATTATTCCTTTGAGATTTCAAACCTAATAATGAAAATATACAAAAATAACCAAATCTCTTGATCTAGATTACTGGGGAAATCAAGTAACCTTCGTGATCTAAACCAGGAAATAATTTATGAATCGGTACTTTGCCGAATCATTCATTATTCCTTCGAGATTTCAAGAAAAAGCGAAAATGAACAAAACACGTCAAAGTTCTGCCTGCTTAAGAAAATCACAAAAACAAATAAACTCACCTATTGGAAATATTATGTTTCTCTTGGCTAAGAAAAAGTTTTTGAATTTGGTTAATAAAGGTTAATTTGAAAAATGAAGTACCAAAAGGGCGATGTAGGGTGCCTAACACCTTCCCTACTCGTAACAGTAAATCCCCGAACCTGAAACTCTAGAATTTCGCAGACTAAACCTTTTCAAAATCGGTGACTTGGCACATCATAACTCTTGCCAGGTGGCGACTCCGAAAAACATATTAATGATAAAATGTATATTGTTTCGGCAATTGCAATTTGTTATTAATTTGACATTTTAAAGTTAAACAATCCAGCTGTTCCTTTTTATAACATAAACCCGTCGCATTCAAGCCAACAAAATAAAATAGATTACGGAAATTTCCCCTTGCACACAATCTCCCTCACGCTCATCGTCGTGGGAAGAAGGTAGGGGAAGAGTAGAAAATTTTCGGGGCGCGACAACTGGCGACTCTACTGGGGACATTTTAAGAGGATTTTGGCTTCTAAATTTTTTAAAATCAACCTTTAACCAAAATTCAAATCATTCTCTCGGCCCATTACTAATATCCAATTTAGTGTGATCTTTTCAGGAACAATACAGGTTGTGCAAAAAAAGGAGCTAATGCGGAAAAAACAAATTGCTTGCAAAAATGCTATTCATTTTATGCTTATATTTTATTCGTTAAGGACTCCCTTCCTATTTTCAAAACTAAAAATTTTACTTTACTGCATTGTCAATTTCCATACATCATTTGCATCATTACCCATTCGAATCGGAAGTCATGACCGTGCCGAATGGATGATACCTATTTACCCCCGGGGGCCTGAAGTAAGCTTCGCGATTATGATTATCGCCATGGAAAAGGGCACCCCAACAAAATCAACGACTCAAAGATGGTTACCCTCACGGTGCCAGAGGTCTGAAGATTTGGGAACCTTAAGCCTTAACACTGCACAGCCTTATATGCATGTAGAAAAGCCCAAAAAAGAGTTAAAAGCCAAAAACCTATTATTATTTCTTAGGAGACATTGCATACTGAAGGGAGTCCTTACTTGCATTTTGTTAATCCACTACAAAAATGTTTTCCAAAAAAAAATTGACCTCTTTGGGGATTGTGGTAAAATCAGACTGTGGACTTTCTATTCACTGTTTTCCAAAGAAAGGTTTATCATTTGAAACATTATTAGAAGACTACGTCTGATAATGTGTTTTAAAGGATAAACAGAGAAAGTCCATATGTCACCATAATTCCAGTGTTGACATATAGGTAGAAGTACGGAGCACTCGGTAGATTTCCAGCTCTCGTCCACAAGGATCACCCGATCATTAGCACGAGCAATGGCAGGGAGCCAAAAATGTGCATACTGCTATAGCAAGCCTGGAACTGTGTCTTGGGCCGAATATGAGGCCATCCAGAAAGAAAACCAAGAACACAAAGTCATGAACCAAGCTCTACTAAACCAGCTAATCCAACTACAATCTTCCATCCCCCTACCCATACCCCAACCGTTCACTGGGGAAGAGGCAAATTTTTCACCATCTCAGACTAGGGTAGTCCTCTTATCTCCCAACTCATTTCAAGAATTTCCTTTTCATTCCAATAATACGACATCGCACTCTAATCCAAAAGTCCGAACACCCAGAAAAACCTATCAGCAAAACCATTCTAGATCATATGTGCCACCACCATATTATCCATTTTCTCCAATGCCATATCGACATCCAATCCCACAAAATGTCTTTTCCAAAAATCTATTATCATCTTCCCGAAGAAATCAGCAAAGCAGAAGTTTTACATCTTTATCTATATCTATGATAGAAGTATTCCGATACCTACTTGCCTTAGGTCATTTGGCTCCTATTCCTGTAAGATCTATGCCCAATCCTCTTCCTTTAGATTTCCAAATAAATGAACGATGTGCATACTACTCCGGCCAACCAGGCCATGGTACGGAAATTTGTCGAAGTCTAAGGAACAAAGTGCAAGATCTAATTGATGCTGGGGAAATTATTCTCAAGGATGCCAAAACGACACCTGATGTGACAACCAACTCACACTCGAACTATCAAGAATTCAACATGGTTTTGAAAGAGGAACAAGAAGAAAAGAACCTATGAAATATAATTGATCTACCTGGGATCATTATTCGATCCACCAAAAAGTCCATTTCAGGAAGGGCCTATCAACACCAAAATCAGAATAAAAAAACTATTACATAAACTCCCCAAAATTCTTACTTAGACCCTTGTTTCTACTACTCATTAGATTACACGGCCTAGCCACCCAAGTAAAGTTATCACAAAGTTGATCTTTACTTCCTGTTACAAGGAGTGGAGGGCATAAAAGTCAAGTTTCTAAGGTAATGATCATCCTATAATGGTCACACCATGATGTTTCACCAACTGTTTCATGCTAAGTAAGTGATTGGATTTTCAACTCTTAATGGTAAAGCTTTATAATACTATCTGAGAAAGAAAACACCTGCTGAAATTGTGAAGACAGGGTAATGGTTTTTAAGAGTAACCTCTCATGGCTGAATCAAAGGTAGAGCTATGTATTGCTTGGCAACAGTCTCTGCCTTCCTTTTTATAGAAAATTTATTGAATCCCAGAAATAGCGTTAAAATCCTCATACTTGGTCGAGGTATAGGGTGGTTGACTTTCCCCGCACACAAAAATAAACAATAAATTGCGAATATTTTTCTTTATGAATCGAAGGACAAAAAGTTCTAGAGAATTTTGTTTGAACAAATACACATAATCTAGGTTGTTTCAAAATATGTCTTAGCAGTTGAGTTTCTATGCGCTAACTTTTGTCGAATATTCTTGTGGCATCCACAACTCAGAAAAATAACTCACATACACATTTTAGCTATGCTTACATGATTTTGACTAAAAGGAGGCCATGATTCAAAAATCCCGAAAAATAAGTGGACACATCAAACCTCAGTGAGTCTCGAACCAATTCTTCGTTTGTAGAAAGTTATTCCACAATTCACACAAAATCAGAATGATATGTCATCCACAAAAACAATCCGAGCGAGTTTTGAGCTTGTGATCCTTTGAAGAGAGTTATGCTACAATGACATGCTTCTATGAACAATCATAAAATCTCTAATTCTTCCGAAATGAATCAAACATCATTCATGTCTCATGAACAAAATCTTGGAAGTCTTAAAAACAAAACATGCCATAACGAGAAAAGGATCTTAGGCCATCTTTGATATTTTGAGCCTGATCGTTTCATTCTATTACAAAATCCTAGTCTGCCATTTTGAACCTTTAACCTTTTGTTTGACTAAGCCATGTGATTCGAGGATGGGCAAAGGATTGACAAGCGCACAATTCAGAAGAATATCGGATAGTGCAGAATGAGTAAAGACTCACCATAATTACTTTTGCCTTTTAGACAAGAAAAGAATGCCAACCATCTATCACTCCGAAAGCTTCAACAACAACGTGCGTCCAAATGTTTTCAAGAAGGAATTCATTCCAAAAGGGGACCCTATTCAAGATGAGGCAAAGGAAAAAATCAGTGTGGTTTCTCCCAGAAATAGACAAAAAGGAATTCAAGTGCTACTACGCATGATGTATAGCATACTCCCAAAAAAGGGGAAGCGATTGCAATTTTATTTTAATAAAGATATTTTCTTATTGCCATTATTCCAAACAAATTGAGCAAAATTGCATTCTTTTTCCATTCCATTGTATTCTTTTTCCATTCCATTGTATTCTTTTTTTTAGTCAAAATGATCATCTCTCCCCTGCTCACAAAAGAAAAAGGGGGATTCCAAATTTTATCTCCTCGAAATTCTCTCCTCTCAAAAGAACATTTTCTCCTTATTCTACTGTATTCCTTTCTTTAGCCGAAGGTGGCAAAAACAAAGTCAAATCTTCACAAAAAAATACGTATATCAAAATGGTCGTCTCTCTCCTGCACACAAAAGCAAAAGGGGGTTCCAAATCTCCTCGAAATTCTTCCTTCTCAAAAGAGCATTTTCTCCCTTATTCTATTGTAGTCCTTTCTTTAGTCAAGGGCAGCGAAAACAAAAAGATCAAATCATTACAAAAAATACATACGATGATCAAAACAGCCATCTCCTCCTGTACGTAAAAGAAAAAGGGGATTCTGAATCTAATCTTCTCAAAATTCTCTCTTCTCAAAAGCACTGTATATGCTCACATTTGTGCGGAATAAGACAAAGAAGAATTGGTTCTTTTTAAACTTGAAAATGCAATCTCTTCAAAAAAATCCGGTATAGTCAAAACTTGAAAGGGGGCTATAGCAAAAATGGAAAATCGAGTATAGTCAAAACCCGAGAGGAGACTGTGTCAAAAATGGAACAAAAAATCTGGCATAGTCAAAACCTAAAAGAGGGTTGCGACCAAAAATGAAAAATCATGTACGGTCAAAACTCTAAGGGGGCTACGTCAAAATGCAGAAATCAAATCTGAAAGAGAAAAAGATCAAGAATATCTATGGGAGAAAACCAGCAAGTTGCAAGAATGGCTTTGAATCTATCAACTCCATGCTCGAAGAAGAAGAAAGAGGCAATGTCATCAAAGAAGAAAATGGAACAATTCTGCGTGCAAATTAAGGCTACTGGATGCTCGTCCTTAGAAAACCTAGCCTTACATATTATCACTTACCCGACGTTACAACCAAAAACAAAGTCCTAATTGATCCTCAAATTGGCATGACTTGTTAAAAGAACTTTCAAGATGAAATTCTCACTCTAATAAAGTTATCAAGATTTCCGTTCTCAAACTATCTCAAGAGAATGTTCATTCAAAGGAAGACAAAATGATTCATAAACCCATCAGTGACCAAATCCTTCATTGTTAATAAAGCATGTAAACAATTCAAAACTCGAGTCCAAACAAATCCATCGAGTACCTATTGAGAGTATCATACATCCGTTTTCTTCCACAAACCCCAAATTCAAGTCACAATAAATTCTTGGTCGAAACATGCATTTGACGGAAATTCGAGTTAAGGCCATATCTGAAGTCAAGATCATGTATGTAAAGCTTTATGCATTCAAAACACTCTGAGTTAAAGGATGCCATAAGAAATATTTCGATAAACACATAGCATTTAGAACTTCTAATGCTTTTTTATACATTTTGATAAATAAACCTCTTGTGTTCAAACAAATGAAAAGGAACGAATTATCTCGAGTTTCAAATAAACAAAAAATTCGCAAACTGGGGCAGTGCCCCACATTTTATCTAAACTGGGACAGAATCTGTATACTCCGCATTTTACATTCCAATAGGGGCAATACCCCACCTTTTCTATTCAAACTGGGGCATCCCCCACATTTTCTAAACCGAGGCAATACCCCACATCTTACATTCAAACATGGACAATATTCTGCCTTTTATATTCAAACTAGGGCATTCCCTGTATTTTTTATAAGCTGGGGCATTCCTTGCATCCTCCATTCAATCCAAGGCAAACCCCCCAAAGGGCCACTCTGATCTTCAAGATTCCAGTCCCGAAAGGGTTGCTTTGATTTTCAAAATTTTTAGACCCTAAAAGAACCTCCCTGTGATTTCAAATTCAATTTCAAAATTTCATGACACATGCGATAGTCTATCCACGATCTCAATTTCAAATTCAAATTTTATTTCAAAAGCAAAGAGTCTCAAAAATTCAAAAAGAAAATTTTTCAACGTCCCCCAAAACATAAATCTTGACAATTTCAAGCAAAAGGAAAATACATTCAAGGAGAATCCCTCCTCTGAGAAAGGTCATCCAGAAGACGCAACAAAGCTCGACAAGTTTCGCGATAGCGAGCAAGCACCACGTCTATGCTCAGAACACCGGACATATCAGCATCGATCAAACCTCGAAACGTTCCAAGAAGAGTCTGAATACGGACTGTATCCGGATATCCACCCGGGAAGAGATGATCGAGAAAGAAAAAACTAGATCGCAAACTTTCAATGTCCTGATGATGAATACCTTTTTCAACAGCTGAGTTCTGCTAAGCGTCATGCAGAAGTGCCCGTAGATTTTCAACTTCGGTGGCATGAGAGGAATTTAGAGCATTGACTTCTTGTTGCAATAAATCTCTCTGACATCCCAAATCGTCCACTTGATACTGCAAAGAATTAGTCAGCTCACAATGCAGTCTATCCATATCTTCCAGCTGAAGATCGTGTTGATGGGTAGCTTGCCTCAAGGCGCCTTCCAGCTCACTAAGGGTACTAGTTGAGCCAGCAGAAGCCCTGGAATCCTGAAGATCCCGTTGCAAGAAACCTACAACAGTCTCAGAATCTACAAGTCATTGGCCACTTGATCTAGGTCCCTACGAAGTGAAGAAACTTATTAAAGGGTGTCATCTTTCTCCTGAGACAATTGAGTTTGGTATGAAAAGGAAGTGGCCTGAAGGGTATAACTGGAGATCTGCATTGCTAGGTGAGGCAACCACTCGGATATTGGAATAGGTTCCAGATACGTGGGGTAAACAGGAAAAGCACCTACCTCTTGTGCAATCTCAACTCGAAGCCAATCAAAATATGAATTTGATACACCAGGATCCTCAGATATATGCACGGTAGTATGTCTCACCTGTTTCCTCCACAATCCTGAAGTCTCTGTAACCAAAGGATGTATTGCACTGGGTGAAAAATTGAAATAATACCTGCCGCTGGGAGATATGGATGCAGAGGGGGGTATGTCCTGACAAAGCCCAAACTGTATCACCACTCGGCTGCCGAAGTAGGGAACTACCCCATGTAGTCCCTTCAGTGGTAAAAATGATAGCCCTAAATTATGGACGGTCACAGCAAAGTCCTCAGCATTGAAAATACAGATGTTCCATACAATGGTGTCCGGAGTAATGCCATCAAACGTTTGTGCCCATGTGTTGAACCCTATGAGAATTGATTGTAACCTTTGCTGATGTTCAATGAGGGAATATAAGGGAATTTTCAAGGACCATCGAGGATGGTAGGATTGGCCACGACACAGATGGGCCATCATCCAAACAAAAAGAAGCTCAATCCCTCCACAGGACTTAGAATCATGAATAAAGTGATATAGAGTCAAACCTCAAAAAGTCTCTGCAAGGATTGCTGGGATTACTGAATAGATGTCGATTATTGCATCAACGTAAAAAGAAACTCTCAAATCTAGCAGACCATCATTACGAGGAAAGAACAAAGTGGCCAAAAGAACAAAGGCAAATGCGTAAATACGTCTACGGGAACTTGCCTCACTGTCAGTCGAGCGTATAAAACTGGGGGGATTCGGATCGTAATATGATAAATCCCCAAAGAAGCCCCAAACAAAGTCTGGCCGAACAGCAGGAATCCTATTGATTTCATCAATAATCAAGGAACCCTTCTTCAGACGAGTCAAATAAGAAAAGGAGTTCCGAGCATCTTTTATGGAAGTTACACGGATAATGGTTTCTAGAGAGGGTCTCATCTTCAAAGCAAAGTGATACTCCTCGAGAGTAGAAGTCAGCTCATGCAATCCAAATCGGAAGAGAGATAGATAAGGAACCTAAAATTTAGCCACGGAAGGCAAGAAGTCAGGCGGTACATTCACAGTCAAAAGACCAGCCAATCCACCAAAAAGCTGCTCAAAGTGGAATTGCTCGCTAGAAGTGAAAGAGGCCCACCAATCCATCAAACGCAAAAGAAAAACTGTGGAGAAACCCATCTTAGAAAGATATGTTGAAGAATTTCAAAGGAAATATGTGAAGAAAGAAAGTGATTCCCATGCCTCTTTATACAAATCTCAAAAGTTGCCAACAAATACGACAATAGCATTAGCAATGATTTCCCAATCACCTCAAATTCTGGAACGCCGAAAGTAAAAGCATTAAAAGACAAATCGAGTTGGATTTTTGATAAAAGACAAAGACGAAGAAAGTTTCATGTTCGGCGCCTCTAATTCGCAATCATGCAAACCGATGATAAACTCAAATCTCCGAGTAATATCTTCCTACGGTTACTCCACCAAAATAAAAAAAAACTCAAGTAACATCTTCCTATGGTTACTTTCCAAAATCTCAAGTAACATCTTCCTACGGTTACTTTCTAAAATTTTAAGTAACATCTTTCTACGGTTCTTTCCAAAAATTCCAAGTAATATTTTCCTATGGTTACTTCTCAAAATTAAAATTTCAAGTAACATCTTTCTATGATTACTTTTTCAAAGTTGCAAAATTTCAAATAACATCTTTCTCTGATCACTTTTCAAAAATCTCAAAATATCTGTTCAAAAAATAAAATATAGTAACCTGCATGTGGTTACTTTACAAAATTTCAAGTTACATCTTTTTAAGGTCAATATCTTTAAAAACAGTTTCTCGGTTGGAACATCTGTAAAATTAGTTCCTCATCCGGAACATCTTAAAATCAGTTCCTCGTCCAGAATATCTTAAAATCAGTTCCTTGTCTAGAACATCTTTAAAATTAGTTCCTTGTCTGGAACATTTTTAAATCAATTCCTCATCTGAAACCTTTCCAAAATCAGCTCCTCATCCAGAACATTTTTTTAACTTTAGTCCTGAAAGGGCTGCTCTGTTTTTCAAAATTTACAGTCCAGAAAGGGCTTTTCTGACATTCAAATTTCCAGATCTGAAAGTACTGCTGTGATTCTGAAAATTTCAGACCCTCAAAGGGTTGTTCTGATTTTTCAAATTTACAGTCCCGAAAGGGCTGCTCCGATTCTAAAAATTTCAGACCCTCAAAGGGCTACTCTTATTTTTCAAAATTTCCAGATCCGAAAGGACTGCTCTGATTCTAAAAATTCCAAACCCTCAAAGGGCTGCTCTTATTTTTCAAAATTTCCAGATCTGCAAGGACTGCTCTGATTCTAAAAATTTCAGATCCTCAAAGGACTGTTCTGATTTTTCAAATTTACAGTCCCGAAAGGGCTGCTCCGATTCTAAAAATTTCAGACCCTCAAAGGGCTACTCTGATTTTTCAAAATTTCCATATCCGAAAGGACTGCTCTGATTCTAAAAATTCCAAACCCTCAAAGGGCTGCTCTTATTTTTCAAAATTTCCAGATCCGAAAATACTGCTCCGATTCTAAGAATTTCAGACCCTTAAAGGGCTGCTCTGATTTTTCAAAATTTCCAGATCCGAAAGGACTGCTCTGATTCTACAAATTTCAAACCCTCAAAGGGGTTCTCTGATTTTCCAAAATTTCCAGATCTGAAAGGACTGCTATGATTCTATAAATTTCAGACCCTCAAAGGGCTGCTCTGATTTCAAAATTTCCAGATCCGAAAGGACTGCTCTGATTTTTAAAATTCCAAACACTCAAAGGGCTGCTCTGATTTTAAAATTTTCAGATCCGAAAAGACTGCTCTGATTCTAAAAATTTTAGACCCTAAAAGGGCTGCACTGATTTTTCAAAATTTCCAGATCTGAAAGGACTGCTCTGATTCTCAAAAATTCCAGACCCTCAAAGGGCTGCTCTGATTTCCAACTTTACAGACCCTCAAAGGACTGCTCTGATTTTTAAAAAAAATCTAGATCTGAAAGGATTGCTCTAATTCTAAATATTTCAGACCCTCAAAGGGCTGCTCTAATTTTTGAAAAATTCCAGACCCGAGAGGGCTGCTCTGATTCCAAAAATTTCAGACCCTCAAAGGGCTGCTCTGATTTTTCAAATTTCCAGACCCGAAAGGGCTGCCCTGATTCTAAAAATTCCAGACCCTCAAAAGGCTTCTATGATTTCCAACTTTCCAGACCCTCGAAGGGCTGCTCTGATTTTCAAATTTCAGACCCTCGAAGGGATGGCCTGATTTTCAAAATTTCAGACCCTCAAAGGGTTGCTCTGATTTTCAAATCTCCAGATCTGAAAGGACTGCTCCGATTCTAAACATTCCAGACCCGAAAAGGCTACCCTGACTCTAAAGATTGCAGACCCTCGAAAGGATGCCTTGATTTTTTTTAAATTTTTAGACCCTTGAAGGGCTACTTTGATTCCCAAACAACTAGACCCTTAAAGGTCTCCTCTGCAATTTCAAAATCAGTTTCAAATTTTCATAACGCATGTAGTGGTCTACACACAATTTCAATTTCAAAATTCAAATTTTATTTCAAAAATGTATTTTTAAAAGTAAAAAGAATTTCAAACCAAACAGGATTGAACTACATTTGGTCTGATTCCCTTCGAGGATATATAGGTAGCCTCATGGCCCGACCATTATCAAAAATAAATTTCAAATTTCCAAAAATAATTATTTCTCTATTTTTTATCACAGGTATGCTCGGCAGAATGCGTCTTATCTCTCTTTCCACCAGAGTGAATTGGGCCAATCCCAGAAAGTGCTCAACCATAATGCAAGTTGCACCGATATGTTTCAAGGCTTTATAGTGCCAAGTCATTGTTCAAGACAAATCAGAAATTTCCTCTTATCCAGTCAGACCATGCAAAACAGTAACAAGAATCTCATAAAATATCATGAAGGCAAGCCGTGAATCAAAATGATGCATCTTTTATCTTTGTATATTGTTACTATGCAAAAATATACAAAGAGGGGCAGCTGTTGATACCCCATTTTGACTCACTGTCCGAAATCAACCAAGTCAAACCAAGAATGGATCGAATTGACCTCAGAACCAGCCAAACTAAACTCAGAACAAGATCAAAATGCATTTCTGAAATGTCCGAGCCTTCTCACAAGCGGCACCGACAACAGACACAAGTGACTTATCAATGAACAAACGTCGGTAAAGTAACGAGGAACATTTATCCAAAGTTGGATTTTCAAGACGATATACGGCTCACGACAAACAGCAAACGGACACCGAATAAGCCGACACACAGCATGCATTTCATGACAGAATCAACAAAAACTTGCACGAATGTCTAAAATTCAATCTCTCAATGAAAATTCGACAGTAAATTTATTGTTGAGAAGTCTGCATAATCACCAACATCATCGGGTGAACATACGAGATTTAGTGGGATCCGAATGCTATTTCGTTCAGAGTGTCATGGAATGACGAGCCAGCATTAGAAATCTGCAAACCAATTTTTTATGGAGTCTCGACGAAAAGACAGAAATTTATTGTGGGTCAGTTTTGACGAATTATCTCATGTCAGTGGAATGAGCACAAGCTGTGGAATTTTGTTTAAAGTAAACGGGTTGGAAAATAGGCGGTGCCAGAAACGTCATCCGATTTCAGCGGTAACAATTTTAAAATTCATGATTCAAGCTAATAAAAATTGTGGCGACATCAGTTTTCTCAACAATGGGGGCCGCAGCGTTAGAAAGCAGGCAACACGAAGAGTTCTAGTACAGAACAATACAATATATACATTTTTAAAAATAAAAGAAAATTATAAAAGAAAATCATCCCTAAAATAGGGAGATGCTGTTCCAGGGCCGAATCAAGCCATCCAAGTCAAGCCAAAAGTGGCTGAACCACCCGAGCTCCCAGCCAAAGGAGCTGGTTCAAAGATGACGTCACTGTCGCACCTATAGGTGCGACTTCTCCTTATATATAGATGGCCTCCCTTGGCCATTAGGAGGAGACCAAGAAGTGCCAAAGCCTTGTCCCAACATTCTCTGAGAATTCTGTTCCGAACAGAACCTTCTCTCCCTTTTTTTCCCCAAAATCATCCTACCTAGCGTAAATCGCCTCCAAGCTCTCCTAAAATCATCCTAGCCATTTCTATCCATCCAAAACCTTTCTAAATCAGTCCTCACATACATATTCCAGAAACTAAAAGTTCAATTCATCAAAACCCAAATCCAAATCTCAAGCAAAACCCTTTCCGATAAATCGAAAAACCCTAAAGATTAGCCGAACCGCTGCCGAAACTCTGTCAAACCATCCATCTCTTTCTTAAATTTTATATTTTAAATCATTATACAGAAGTTCTCACTTCATTTTGGGAAAGTCTCGGTCATCGCTTTGGGATTATAGTCTCGTATTAGTAGGGGCGGCGCCCGAATACTATACGTTATTATAATCATACGAACTAAAATCGGCAAACTTATCCTCCATCAATTGTAATTCCGTCAAGGTATACGAATACATTTCTTTCTTTAATCGCAGCTATGTAATCTCCTTTATATTCTGATCTCGGCGAAGAGAATGAATCATCGGTTCTATAGATGATTTAATTTTCGACGTCATAAAAGATCGATTCTCGAAAATTCATTCTACATTCGCATTATGATTGACCACGAACAAAGTAATTACTTAATTGAATCTATGAATCTTCAAGGATCAATCTTGACATTTATATATTAAAGAATCGATCTTCTAAATTTTAAGTGGCGGCACATCAGACCTGAGTTGGTTACATACCGACCGGTTGTACAAGTCACACGTTGATGCCTTAAAGATTGATTCTTCAATATATCAATGTTTTTCTTTTTATCTTTGAAAGAATTGATCTTATAAAATTTCAAGTGGAGATGCATCAGACCTGAGTTGGTTACATACCGACCGGCTGTATAAATCACACATTGATGCCTTAAAGATCAATTTCTTCATCATATAAATATTTATAAAATCAGTTATCTTTTGAAAAGTCGATCTTCTAAATTTTGAGTGGAGATACATCAGACCTGAGTTGGTTACATACTGACCGGCTGTACAAATCCGATATTGATGCCTTAAAAGATCGATTTCTCATTACAAAGAATGGGTTATTCAATTTCAAGTGAAGATACATCAGACCTGAGTTGGCTATACGCCGACCAGCTGTATAAGTCACACAATAATACCTTGTAAACCAATTTTTTGTTACATTGGTATTTACAAACTCATTCAAATGATTATTTGGCATATGTATGGCTACGACCGACAAGCCGACTAATCATTATTTCAATTTATAAAAATCAATCTATCAAAGCCCGGTCCTTCCGGCATACTATTATATGTAACATCGTTCTATTCGGCCATGCCAACACGATGCCCCTATATATACTTATCTATTCTATTATCTTTATATATACATTCATACATGCCATGTATTCATGTCTGTACCCTTTTCCCAAATCTCCCTTCTTTCTTTTCAAAATCAATGTCAAAAACATAAACAAAACGTTTGAATCTCTTGATTTAGATCACTGGCGAAATCAAGTAACCTTCATGATTTGAATCGGGAAATAGTTTATGAGTCGGCCCCGATAGGATCATCTATCATTCCTTTAAGATTTCAAACTACAAAAAATGAACATAAACAAAAACATCAAATCTCTTGATTTAGATCACCGGCGAAGTTAAGTAACCTTCGTGATTTGAATCGGGAAATGGTTTATGAGTCGACCCCGACCGGATCATTTA
>NMUG010004446.1:0-13867 GCA_002855965.1 Monotropa hypopitys | reverse complement strand
TTTTTGAACTTTTTCGCTTCTTCCAAGGCAGAACTGAGGTATTTGCACATCCGGTCGTCCCAAGCGCCGTACTCTCCGGTCAGTTGATTGACGACCAGTTGAGAGTCGCTGAAGACGACGATGTCTTCAACCCCAATATCTGCGGCAATTCATAGTCCGGAGATCAGAGCTTCGTATTCCGCCTCATTGTTGGAGGCCGGATAGTCAATTGTCAGAGCATATTCATAAATGACTCCCCTAGGGGAAGCTAGCACGATTCCCGCGCCGGAGCCCCGGTTGTTAGATGCGCCGTCTACATGCAGTCTCCAAGTGTCCCCATGAAAGAGATGCCATTGTTCCGTCGGACGCTTGGCACAAGTGCCGGAGCGTCGTGGAGGCGGAGCAGCGGATGAGGAGGCCTCCTGCAGATCTGTGGTATTAGCCGGAGACTAGGCCGGAGCTTCCTGAGGGACGACCCCCGGAGAAAACTCTGCGACGAAGTCGGCCAATACCTGGGCTTTGATGGCCGTCCTGGGTTGATACTCTATGTCAAAGTTGGCCAGTTCGACCGCCCATTTTGAGATCCGATTGGAGAGGTCGGCCTTCCGAAGAACTGCCTTCAATGGATGCTCCGTCAGCACTGTGATGGTATGCTACTGAAAGTAGGGCAGCAACTTTCTGGAAACAGAAACAAGAGCAAGAGAAAGTTTTTCAAGTGGGGAGGAGGGTCTTGCTGGTGTAGTAGACCGGCTGGTGATCTGTTGCTTCCGCTCTGCAAAGGACAGAGCTGACGGCGTGCTGGGAGGCGGCCAGATAGAGTATGAGTGGCTCCATATCCTTCGGTGTGACGAGTACCGGAGGGCTGGAGATGTATTCCTTGAGCTGTTGGAGAGCTCGATCACATTCTTCCGTCCACTTATAACTGCGCCGACTGGTCTTGATGGCTTGGAAGAACGACCGGAAAAGGTCGGACGACCGACTGATAAATCTGTTGAGGGCCGCTGCCATGCCAGTGAGTCTCTGAACTTCTTTGATGGTGGACAGAGGTCTGAGGTTTGCTACAGCAGTGACCTGGGAGGGGTCCGATTCTATCCCCCGGCTAGTGACAAGGTAGCCGAGGAATTTACTGGAGCCCACGCCGAAGGCACACTTTTCGGCGTTGAGCCGGAGACCATGTTTCTTCAGAATGTCAAAGACTTCGGCAAGATGTTGGAGGTGGTCGGTTGCATACCTGCTTTTGACAACCATGTCATCAATATATGCCTCCATTGTTTCCTTGATCTGCCGGCTGAACATTCGAGAGACCATCTGTTGGTAGGTTGCTCTGGCATTCTTCAGGCCGAAGGGCATGACTTTGTAGCAAAACACCCCCTTGGGTGTGATGAAAGCTATCTTCTCCATGTCTTCCTTTGCCATAGAAATTTGATGATAGTCTCTGTATGTGTCCATGAAACTGAGTCTCTGATGGCCGGCGGTGGCGTCAACTAGCTGGTCGATCTGGTCCAAAGGGAAGCAGTCCTTCGGACAGGCATCGTTGAGGTTAGTGTAGTCAACACAGACCCGCCATTTACCGGATTTCTTCTTGACGATCACCGTGTTCGCCAGCCAGGTGGGATACTGGACTTCCTGAATGGCGCCTGCTTCCAGTAGTTGGTCCACCTCATCAATGACCGCCTGTGTATGTGCCGGAGAGGAGCGTCGGGGTCTTTGGACGACGGGATGCCGAGAGGGATTTACATTCAACTGATGACAGATGAACGACGGGTCCACTCCGGGCATCTCGTATGGAGTCCATGCGAAGACCTCAATGTTGTCTTTCAAGAATTTGATGTACCTTTCTTGGTCCGTTGGAGAGATAGAAGAGCCGATGAGGAATGCCCGGCTGCCATCCTCGCTGATCGGCACTGTAATGAGTTCCTCGATGACTTTTTCGGTCGCCAGAGAGCCAACGTCCTCGAGAACTGGAGTGTCCAGGATCTCAACCCACTGAACTTGCTTCATCTGTTTGTTCTCTCGGACAGCTGAGATATAGCACTGCTTTGAAGCAGCCTGGTCTCCATAGATGTCTTCCTGCCGTCCGGAGGATCCAATGAACCGGACGACTTGGTGGAAGGTTGAATCAATTGCTTGCATGGAGTGGATCCAGGTCCGGCCTAGGATGGTGTTGTATGGACTAGGGACATTCACAACGATGAACTCCATATCGACTGTTTTGGACCCTGCCCGGACTGGGAGAGTAATTTTGCCGAGGGGCCAAACTGGGGCTCCGTTGAATCCGACCAGAGGAACGTCGGCTGGCTGCAAGGCATCAGAAGGAAGCTTAAGAGCTTGAAACATAGAAAAATACATTACCTCTGTAGAGCTTCCTTGGTCGATGAGGATGCGCCGGACGTTGGCTGGTCCGACGCGTAGAGTGACGACGAGGGCATCGTTGTGAGGAAGCCGGACTCTGTCAAGATCCTTCTCTGTGAAAGTTATGGACCATCCTGAGCAGTCGGACGGCTGCTTACGTTTGAGGCCGGAACCGACCGTGAGCACTTGCTTTGGGGCAGATGCCTGGTCAATTTCTGCTCTGAGGCGGGCTGCTACTTCCTTGTTGAGTGGTCCATGGATGACATTGATTTTCGGGACATCCTCCTCCGGTTGAATGAGGTGTCCGGACCTCTGAGCAAGCTCTAGAGTCTTCTGCTGATCAACCCACCGTGCTAGGTGTCCTTGCTGCACCAGGAGCTCTAAGTACGACTTGAAGGGTTTGCACCCGGTCGTGAAATGTCCTTGCTCCCTGTGATAGGTGCAGTGGATCCGTTTGTCCTTTGTTTTGCCGGACGTCCCAAGCTTGTGGTCCGGCCAAGAAAAGAATGGCTGCTTCTCGATGTGCTTCAGCACGGCGTAGATGGGCTCGGTGAAGACCGTCGTTTCTGCGGTGAGCTCGTGGGGTTTTGGAGCCTTTGGGCCACCTTTCCTTCCTTCCTTGACGACGTTTACATGCCTTTGGCCACCGGCAGGTTGTAAGGCCGAAGGCTATCGATCCGATTGCTGTTCGGCACGCTCAGTCAAGAGATCTTCCAACTGACAGAATTTCTCCACCCGGAGCATGAGGTCATCCATGTCTTCGGAGGGGTGGAGTGTGAGGTCAGCGAAGATCCGGCTGTTGCTGTCCAGACCATTCTTGAAGGAAGAGGCAGCCACTGTCTGGTCACAACCCTAAATATCGTTGAAAAGTTCCCAATACCTTTTTGAGTACTGGCGGAGGCTTTCATCCGGACACTTCTTAAGGCTAATGAGAGCGCCGATCTGTTTGGACTGCCGGCTGCTGGTTACGAACCTAGCCATGAAGGCTCGTTCAAGATCCCGGTAGCATGAAATGCTACGTGGGGGAGCTTATTGAACCAGAGGGAGCCCAGCGTGTCAAGGCTGGTGGGGAACACCTTGCACATGATTGAGTCGTCGGTGGTGTAGAGGGAGATAGTCTGGCGGTAGTGGATGAGATGGGTGTAGGCGTCCGTTTTGGGATCATACTTGGTGAACTTGGGCAGATTGAAACCTGCCGGGAGAGTCGCCAGCTCAATCTCCGGAATGAATGGAGATAGGCTGAGCTGCCGGAGTCTGGCATCCACGGACGTCTTCCGCTGGACGGCCCTCTTCTCTGGGCTTATCGCCCTATGCCTGACTCGGTTGATGCAATCCCTGAGATCCCCGACCGGGGGAGGGGAGTTGTGAATTCTGGGACTCCGACCGGAGCGCTGAGTGTTCCTTCGTCGGCGCCGCCTATGGCTTACTTCAGAAGTCTCCATGGGCAGAGTGGCCGATGGAGCAACACGGACGGGAACCAGATTACCTTCTTCCAAACGACGGGTCTCGCGAGATCTACCGGAGCGAGAGCTAGAGGCAACGCTGATAGAAGGCTGGTACCTGGGCGTCCGGGTAAAACGACCTACCGACTGGTGCTTCCGGATGGGGGATCGGCGGATCGCCTCTCCTCTATCCGTGCGTCCGTGATCGTTTAGCCTCCCGGAACGTTCCAGGTCCGACCTCCTGATGGTGTGCTCTGAGTCATCCTGCAAGGTTTCGGACGGAGTGGGAGGAGCTAAGGTTGAACCCCCGGCAAGTCTTGCTAGCTGGTCCCTGAGGAAGGCAATCTCAAGGTCCTTCTGACAGAGCTATTCATCGGGCTGTGGCTGGGATGTGGATCCCAATAGGGTTAGAGGGAATCGGCAGCAGCTGCAGTGGGGAGAGAGGCAGCAGGAGGCAATCGGCGGTGGTGATGGTCGCGGGCGTCGTTAATGGCCATTGGAGAAGAAGGAGATGCTCAGCAAAGAGTAGACTATCGGTCACCTGAGTCTGGGAACGAGATCCCGAGCGGAGTAACCAATTGTGGTGACTGAAAGTCCGGAGGGTGCCGCGGGGTCCTTCGGATGATGGCCGGATGACTGGAGGTGAGAGCTTCGGCTACGTGCCCGGTCGCCTATAAGAAAAAGTGGAATCACCTGCTTGGCTCCTGCAATCACAAAGGTTAGTGCCCACCGGTCGGCAGCGGCCGAGAGGGGCCTCCGATGGCTAAGTCAGCGACGGTTGGAGGAAGGAAATCGTAAACTGAAAGAGAGTCGGAGAGATACCAGATGTCCAGCCCCGTGAATAGTGTTTTGACAGGGTATTTATAGGAGTCCTGACTTGGTACCAAAGATACAAGCATGTTATGCACACGGGCGGAAGGCCGGGTGCTGACATCAGCCCTACAGTGTTGTTGGGCCGCTGAACCGACCCGAGCCACGTCAGCAGTTGTACGGCCGACCCGAGTGCCACCTGCCGGAGGTCATTGTTCCCTGCTGCTGCCGATGGCGGACCCCTCCGGCATAGGACCGTCCGTCGGCGGAAGTTGTTCCTTCTCCCAGTGAGGAGTGGAGACGCTGGGCTTCCTTGACGTCCGGTTGAGTATACCGAAGGTTGAAGGAGACCGCATGCCGGCCCGGCCTGGTCCCTTCGGGTGTCCGATGAGACTGCTTAAGATGCTGAACATATGATGACCCGCCGGATCTGTCCAACGGCAGTATGAGTGGAGGTCCGTGAGGCCGACGGCCCTGGATTGCTCCGGGAGAGATGGATTGGATCCGGATTGATGGGTTGACCCGGACAATTGGGATCCGGCTCAAGATAGGTATGGTTCGGCTACCACAGTTCCCATGGCCCTTCGCTCGACTTGCTGTTCACATTGGAATTTCCTAGTGCCCAACTTCTTCACCCACATCTATTTTTCTTTTGCGGCCGTGGTCTCTTTATCATTCTTTTGCTTCTTTCTCTGTTCATTTTCCTCATCATCCACACCTTCCTCCTCTGGTTCATCTTGGTCGAGAGGAGCCGACGGACCAACAACAATCATTTTCCCCTTTTCTTTGGCGGAGGGTTTTCACCCAACATATTTTTGAGTCATGCCCACAACAACCATAGAGACTATAGCTAATCCACAAAACAAGGGGGGAGTAGTTACCGTTCAACGCAAACGCCCAAATCTCGGGAAGATCCCTGAACCGCGTCATTTTCTGCAAACCCATATCAATGGTGGAATATTGGGATTACTGATTTTTTTCGAAATTGAGGGTAGGTAGGGTGAGATTGAAGGTGGGGAGAGGGTTTGATTGAAGGTGGGAGAAAGTTTTAGGAGATTTGAGGGAGATTGGAGGGAGTTTGAGAGAGAGAGAGAGAGAGAGTTTTCGGAGGGTTTTTTCGCATAGGTGAGTGTGAGAGATGAGAGGAATATAATGTACAACAAGTGTTTTAATCAGGGCTGTCCAGATTTTTTTTTCCGAATTTTAAGATAGGGACCGGTCCCCGTACTCCTGGGAGACCGGTACCCGGGCTATTTTTTTTCTAATTTTCAGAACTGCTCCTGTTTTGTTTCCCAATGCTCTTCACACCTCCCCGACTACTTTTGGGATGAAAAAATTGACCCCTCTTCCTCCTTACATCCGGTTTCCTAAGGGTTTTCAATGACGGAGGACACGGACTAGGCTCGAAATGGGTCAAACGAGACTCTTTTGTGGTTTTATTCAAGCAAAGAAATGCATTTGAATCATGTTTTGTTGAACTAAAAGAATTTTACTCTAAAGCACAAAAAGTTTCCACTACTCATGTTAAGATATGCCGAATTTGTAAATGCAAGTGCATAGAATGAATCATGGTGGCATGGGAGAGCTTGTAGAGATTGAATCGCTGCTCTCTTGATGCAAGTGACAAAATTGAACCCTTGTGACATTGATCCTTCAAACTTATAGGAGACCTAAGTGTGGTTACTCAATGTGACACATAATAATATCTACTTGCCAAAGTGTGCACCACCAACAAAATGCGAGAGAGATCCACAAAAATTTAAAAATTTCACTAAAAAGACCAAAATATATATATACAATTCCCTCCCCCTACTTAAAGTGAGCAACGTCCTCGTACATTTAAGTGAACAAAATAGGGGCAAGAGAGAAGAAATGGTACCTCCGGAGTGGAATGTCGACCACCCAATGTCTCGACCAAGTATGAGGACTTTTCGCCATCCTTGTTGTTCGTCATTGGCCAAGCTTCTAAGGTGCACTCCTTCAGCTCCTAGATGGTGCCATAGCTAGTCACACGGGGCCGTCGTTGGGGCTTTATTGGGCTTACAACTATGACACACAATCACACCCATGCTTAGGGCTTTTGAATGCCGCACTCACCCCAACTTAGACCCAAATCACCAAGGCTAGTGTGGTAACATGTTTACCCTGCAAAAGACTTACAAACCAACTACCTACTATACAAGAAATGACTATGCACCGCAAAAAAGGAAATGGTACCAAGTACTCACACAACTCCCACGGGTTATACTTTTCTCTCCGTTTCGTTCACTTAGCAATGGTTTAGACAAGGAATCTCCCGGTATTCCTGGGTAGGTTGGTAAATAGGAGGTTAGCTCTCTAAGGTTGCACTTTGTGGCTAAACCTTGAGAGCCTCCAATCCCTTTTCCCTTCCATCCGTACTTTACCAAGGTAATCCCATATAAAACATCGCTAAGGCTAACTCCACGGGTGGCTATACCGGACCGTCAAATGGCCATTCGAGCACAGCCTACACTGAAGGTATCTCAACCTTCATGGATTTATAGTCTCCTAGACTCATGAATGCTCAAATTTCATAAATAGGATCCACGAGTGATATTTCTTCCATCGTGGTTCCATTCTTGATTTCCTCACTTATCCCCTCGATATATGGCTTTAATCGTTGTCCATTTACTTTAAAAACATTGCCAATTCGAGGGTCTTTGACGTCGATGGCTCTCTGAGGGTAAACATGTATCACGATAAAGGGGCCATCCCATCTTGACCGTAACTTACCGGGGAAGAGTTTTATCTAGCATTTAAAAGCCACACTTTCATTCCGATTGTAAAGGACTTTTTAAGTATGTGTTTATCATGGAAAGCCTTAGTCCTTTGTTTACAAATGCATGAGTCTTCAAAGGCTTCATTGTGCATCTCTTCTAGTTCTGAAACTTGGAGGATTCGGTTTATGCCCGCGGCCTCAATATCAAAATTAAATTGCTTAATGGCCCACATGGCCCAATGCTCTAACTCCACCAGGAGGTGGCATGCCTTCCCGAACACTAACCGATATAGAGACATGCCAATAGGTGTCTTATAAGCGGTACGGTATTCCCATAATGCATCGTCTAATCTCAACGACCAATCTTTTCGATCAGGCCTAACCGTTTTTTCCAAGATGTGCTTTATCTCCCTATTTGACACCTCCAATTGGCCACTTGTTTGTGGGTGGTAAGGTGTTGCCACCTTATGTGTGATCGAATACTGCCTAACAAGGGCTGCAAAATAATGGTTAAGAAAATGGGTCCCTTCATCACTAATAATGGCCCGCGGATAGCCAAACCGTGTAAAAATGTTAGTTTGTAAGAACTTGATGACCACTTTGTAGTCATTGGTTCTTGTGGCTACCGCTTCCACCCACTTGGAAACATAGTCAACGGCTACTAAAATGTACTCATTCCCATACGAGCAAGGGAATGAACCCATAAAATCAATGCCCTACATATCAAAGATCTCAACAATCAAAATCGGGGATAAGGGCATCATGTTTCGCCGTGACATGTTTCCGGTCTTTTGGCATCGAAGGCATGCTTGACAAAAGTCATGGGCATCCTTAAAAAGGGCGGGCCAATAGAATCCACTTTGGAGGACCTTCACGGCCGTCTTTTTCACGCTAAAGTGGCCCCCACACTCAAGAGTGTGACAAAAAGTAAGTATGCTTTGAAACTCACACTCGGGGACACACCTTCGAATAATTTGATCCGAGCATAATTTCAAAAGCTCCGGATCCTCCCAAAAATAATATCTCACTTGTGCAAAAAATCGGTCTTTGTCGGACTTAGACCAAGTAGAAGGAAATGCACCCGTGGCAAGATAGTTGATTATATGGGCATACCAAGGAGAATGCACTTGGCTCACTGCAAAAAGTTGAACATCCAGAAATGAGTCTTTTAAGGGTAAGGTGGCACAAGTGTTCTCCACCACGATCCGTGAGAGATGGTCGGCTACAGAGTTTTCGAATCCTTTTTTATCTCGAATTTCAATGTCAAACTCTTGTAGCAACAATATCCACCTTATCAACCTTGGCTTGCTCTCTTTTTTTGCAAGGAGGTACCGCAAAGCAGCATGGTCAGTGTAAATGATAATTTTGGATCCAAGGAGATAGGATCGGAACTTATCTAGTGCAAATACTACCGCGAGCAACTCTTTCTCTGTGGTAGTGTAGTTGATTTGAGCATTGAAGAGAGTTTTGCTCGCGTAGTAGATGGCATGAGGAACACGATCTACCCGTTGGCCAAGGACCGCCCCAACAGCATAGTCGGAGGCATCATACATGATCTCAAAGGGAAGAGACCAATCGGGAGATCGAATGATGGGGGCAGTGGAAAGCATACCCCTCAATGTCTCAAAAGAGTGCAGACACGCGGAGTCAAAAATTAAAGGAACATCCTTAGCGAGTGAATCACAAAGGGGTTTGAAAATCTTGGAGAAATCCCGGATGAACCTTCTATAAAAGCCCGCATGTCCTAGGAACGAGCAAATGTGTTTGACCATAGAGGGGGGAAGAAGTTTGGCAATAAGATCCACCTTCACACAGTCAACCTCAATCCCCCTCTTAGAAATAACATACCCCAACACAATTCCCTCTTGAACCATAAAATAGCTCTTCTCCTAACTTAGAACAAGGTTTGTCTCCATGCAATGTTTTAGCACACACTCCAAATTTTAGAGACAACCTTCGAATGATTCCCCAAATACGGAGAAGTCATCCATAAAAACTTCCAAAAAAATTTCTACAATGTCTGAAAAAATAGCAATCATGCACCTTTGAAAAGTCACGGGTGCATTGCACAAGCCAAAAGACATGTGCCAATATGTATAGGTACCATATAGACAGGTGAAAGTAGTCTTGGCTTGGTCAATAGGGTCAACGGCCACTTGATTATACCCGGAATAGCCATCCAGGAAGCAATAGTAGCTTTGGCCCGCTAACCTCTCCAAAATTTGGTCAATGAAGGGCAATGGAAAATGGTCCTTCTTGGACATAGAGTTGAGCTTACGATAATTAATGCACATTCGCCAACCGGTGGTTTGGCATGTAGGCACAAGGTCGCCCTTCTCATTCTCGACCACCGTGATGCCCGACTTTTTTGGAACAACTTGAGTGGGGCTTACCCACTCACTGTTGGCGATGGGGTAAATGATGCCCGTATCGAGGAGTTTAACAACCTCCTTTATCACCACTTCCTTCATTATTAGGTTTAACCTCCATTGCATTTCCCGCGAAGGTTTAGCATTTTCTTCAAAGTTAATGCGGTGCATGCAAACGGAGGGGTCAATCCCCTTTAAATCGTCAACGGACCACCCTATGCCTCCCTTGTGCCTTTGGAGCACATAAAAAAGGCAACCTTCTTGTGAGGAAGAGAGGTCGGAAGCAATGATGAGTGGAAGGGTGTCCTTGGGCCCAAAAAAATGTACTTGAGTGATGCCGATAAAGGCTTCAACTCAAGAGTAGGAGGCACATCGATAGAAGGAGGAGTAAGAGTGGAGGCTAAGAATGGTAATGGCTCAAAGGGAGTCCAACACGCAAGCACGTCCATTGGAGGTGTAAGGTCAAGCATAGTATTAACCTCTGCGATGGAACGATCGATGTCATACTCCTCAGAGCCAAAATGGGCAAGGCAAGCCTCTAAAGGGTCCTCGGCCAGCACTTAAGGTAAATCATCCTCCACTAACTCATAAATAATGTCAATGACATAGCATTATTGCTTTATATTTGGTTGGTGGGAAGAGCTATACATGTTAAGGCTCATTTTCATGTTGCCGAAGGACACTTCCATCACTCCACTCCTTACGGCAATATTGGCGTTGGCCGTAGCCAAAAATGGATGCCTGAGGATAACCGGTGTTTGCACTTTGAGACATGTAGGGTGCACCGGCTCCATGTCAAGGACAAGAAAATCCGTAGGATAGTAAAAATTATGGACCTTGACAAGGACATCCTTGAACAAACCCCTCGGGGCTTTTACGGATCGATCGGCCATTTGAAGAGTGACCGTCATCAGTTTAAGCTCTCCGAGCCCCAACTACTCATACACCAAGTAAGGAAGCAAATTGACACTAGCTCCCAAATCAAAAAGTGCCTGAATTATAGTTTGCATGCCAATAATGCACGATATGGTTGACACTCCCGGATCCGGAAGCTTAGGTGCTATGTCGGCTTGTAAAGTTGTGCTTACTTGGTGTGGGATGGGAATTTTTTCCAAAAATTTAGCTCTTGCCTTCCTTTTGTGAGTACACAAGTCCTTGAGGAACTTGGCATATGATGGAATTTGTTGGATAACATCGAGCAAAGGAAGGTTTATCCTGACTTGCTTGAAGACCTCCATGATACCATCAATGGGGGCACCCTTCTTGCGGAAGGGTGAAGGTGCATCAAGACAAGCGGGAAAAGGCGCCCTTGGGATGTAAGATGGAACTCCCGGTGAGTCCAAAGTAGGTGGTGGATCATTGGCAACCCCTTTTACCTTTTCTTTTTTTGAGTGAGACCCTAGGGATTGAGACTTTGTCTCTTGAGGAATGGGGTCTCTCGGCACGGTGTTGATTTGTTTGCCGCTCTGTAAGGTAGTGATAGCTTGGGCTTGCTCATGTTTGGGGGTGTCATCCACGTGATGCACTCCCCTAGAGCTCGAGACGGCTTGGATTGGAAACTTCTCCTCTTCCCATCTACTCAATTGATTATCTAGTTGACCCACTTGGGTTTCTAGCTTTGCCATGGATTGGGTTTGAGAGTGGGCAAGTTGAGTTAAAGACTGAATTTTCTTTGATTGTTCCTCAAAAAGCTTAAGGAAAGCATCGTGAGGAGCAAGATTCATTTGATTCTGGGAAGAGGTGGAAGGTTGGTATTGTTGTAGTGGTGTTGGCCGTGCGGCCAGTTGATATGATGGATTTTAAAAATTGGGATGGATTGGTGCATTGTATTGGCCCGTTTGAGGTCCCGATGGTGGCCCTTGGCCTTGTGGTCGCCATAAAAAATTTGGATGATTCCTCCACCCGGTGTTGATACCCCATTTTGGCTCACCACCTGAAATCAGTCAAGTCAAGGCCGGAATAAATCAGTCAACTTCAGAACCGGCCAAATCGGACTCAGAACGGATCAAAACATATTCCCGACATGTCTGAACCTTCTCACAAGCAAGACCGGCAACAGGCACGGATGACTTATCAATGGAAAAACGTCGGCAAAAGGTCCGAGAACATTTCTCTAAAGACAGATTTTGGAAACGATGTGCGGTTTGTGACAAACGGTAAGCAGACGCCGAAGAAGCCGACACACGACATGCACTCCAGGCCGGTATCAACAGAAACTCACGAGAATATCCGAAATTCAATCTCTCAATGGAAATTCGATCGTAAAGTCATTACTGAGTAATCTGCATGATCACCAATGCCATCTGTTGAAAATACGGGATTTATTCGGATCCGAACGTTATTATGTTCGGAGCATCAAGAAATGACAAGTCGGTATCGAAAATTTGCAAACCGATTTTTCATGGAGTCTTGACGAAGAGACAAAGATTTACTGTAAGACAGTTTCTGCAAATTATCTCGCGATGGTGAAACGAGCACAGTCCGGGATATTCTGTGTGAGGAGAAAGGGTTGGAAAATAAGCGGCTCTTGAAGAATCGTCCGGTTTCAACGGCGACAATTTTAAAATCATGATTCAAGCCAATCAAAATTGTGGCGACATCAATTTTCTCAGCAACGGGACCCGCGACGCCACAGAGCAGACAGCTCGGAGAGTTTCGGTTCAGAGCAGTGCAGTGTATGAAAATAAATGGAAATTAAAAGGAAATTCTCCCTAAAATAGGGAGATGCCATTCCAGGACCGAATAAATCATCCAAACCCATCCAAAATGTGCCAAACCACCCCAGCTCCCATCCAAAGGAACTGGTTGTCATGATGACATCACTGCCGCATCTATAGATGCGACAGCCTTCTATAAAAGCAGTCCACTCCTTGGCCATTGGGAGGAGGATCCATAGGTGCAAAATCCTGCCCAGGTGCTCTCTCCACATTCTGTCCAAATCAGAATACTTCCCTACTTTCTAAAACCGATACTACCTAGCCTATATCAGGCCCGAGCCTTCCTAAAATCATCCTAGCCATTCCTCATCCCACCAAAACTCTTTCAAATCAGTATCCACATACAAAATCCAGCAACCAAAAACCCAAATCCTCAAATCCAAAATCCAAACATCAAAACAAACCATTTCCGATAAGCCAAAAAACAATACTGACTAGCCGAACCTCTGCCGAAATTCCGTCAAACCGTCCATTCTTCATTTGAATTTTTATTTTTAATCATTGTAAAGAAGTTCTTACTTCATTTTGGGAAAGTCCCGGTTACCGTTTAGGGATTATAGTCTCGTATTAGTAGGGGCAGCGCCCGAATACTATACGTTATTATAATCGTACGAATCGAAATCGGCGAACTTATCCTCCACCGATTGTAATTCCGTCAAGGTATACAAATATATATTTTTCTCCTCTCAAATTGCAGCGATGTAATCTCATTTTATATTCTGATCCGAGCGAAGGAAATAAATCATCGGTTCCTACGATGATTTAATTTTCGCCACCCTCAAAGTTCGGTTCTCGGAAATTCATTTCGCATTCGCATTATGATTGACCATAACTAAAGTGGTCACTTAATCGGATTCATGAAATTCCAAGAACTGATCTCAAACGTTCATATATTAAAGGATCAATCATTTACATTTCAAGTGGCGGCACATCAAACCTGAGTTGGTTATATACCGACCGGCTGTACAAGTCACACGTTGATACCGTAAAAATTGATTCTTCAATATATCAATGTTCTTCTCTTTTTATCTTTGAAGGAATTGATCTTCTGAAAATTCAAGTGGAGATATATCAGACCTGAGTTGGTTACATGACCGACCGGCTGTACAAATCCCACGTTGATGTCTCAAAGATCAATTCTTTATAGCATTCATAAAATTAGTTATCTTCTGAAAAATTGATCTTCCAATTCTCAAATGGAGATACATCAGACCTGAGTTGGTTATATGACCGACCGGCTGTATAAATCCCACATTGATACCCCCCTAAAGGTCAATTTTACATTACGATAATATTCAAAAAATCATTTATATTCTGAAGAATGGGTTGCTCAATTTTAAGTGGAGATGCATCAGACCTGGGTTGGTTATATGACCGACCGGCTGTATAAATCACACGTTGATACTTCGCGAACCGATTCTTCATTATATTGATATTTACGAATTCTTTCAAATGATT
>NMUG010004445.1:0-13868 GCA_002855965.1 Monotropa hypopitys | reverse complement strand
CCTACATCATAGGGTTATGTTGTGGTTGAATTAAGTGGTGACCTTGGACCCACTAGTTGTATGGTATAATACCCTAGAGGCTTAGGCACACCAAGTGTTTGACGAAATTCCCGTGAGGAGAGAACGACTTGTAATTTGGCAACTTGTAGGGTGATTGGTGGCCATTGGAGTTTAGGGTCGCCAAGTGTTCGATAAAATGCCCGTGTGAACCTTGGATCGTGTTTGGGGTTAGTGTGACCATTGAATCATCATAGGACATGTATGTAGAACAATTGGATACGTATAGTTTTGAGAATCATAATAAATCCCTTAGAACTTATGGGATGCCGTGTGTTCGACGATATTGCTAAGTGGGCATTGAAAGGGGATTCGGGTGTCTAAGTCCCTCCCTTTATGTTTTGATAGACTTGGACATTCCTTAGCCCCGTTGTGGTTGAATGTTGATCTTGAAACCCTTGGTTGAGGTTGAACAGTTTTGGTGGATGTCTCCCTTGGATTGGCCAAGGTGGAGTTTATGATTGAAGAACTAAGTAAGTAGTTCCATGTAACCAAATAAGCATTGAATATGGAGGATGTGCCCTATGAGGGCTACTCGTACCAAATCTTGAATCAATCACTTAAAAAAATGTGATCTAGTGAGTTGACGCGCATTGGTCATGTCGCGAGTTATCACAGTACTTATACGATCGAATTATGTTGACGACACACAAAATATATTAACGTACTATACGGTACAGTGCCTTGTTCAGGGACTACCGGACACAGTGACTATGATATGGGACTTTGATATTTGATACGGGGCGCCTTGTTCAGGGGTCCTGGGATGGTCGTGTCATCCATGACATTGTGCACAATGGGGGTAACGAGAGCGCTCCCAATGTTATTTGGGAAAGACCGTACAGGATTGGTTAGTGGGTTGACGAGCCGCTAATCGAGCCTTGCCTTATCTATGTCACTAAGATCAAATAAATTAAGGGTGCCTCGTTCAGGGATCCGATTGACACTACTATTAGATGGGTGTCTTGTTCAGGGATTCTCTCGATACTATGATTATATTGAATTCCTTGTCTAGGGGTTTTGGAATTGGATATTATATCGAACTCCTTGTCTAGGGGTTCTGGAAATTGACACTTTACTTTGGAATGCCTCGACTAGGGATTCCCTTACTTGATACATCATGAAACAAGGAACAAAACATGAATATAACTAAGTGTTAGGTAATATTGAATGAACACTCTTACCATTTATTAAAGGACTCTTGATTAGTTGTCCCTTGAGCCACTTATCATTCTTATTGTGGACTCTTGCCTAGTTGTTCCTTGAAATGCTCATCTCACCGATTTTGTGGGCTCTTGCCTAGTTGCCCTCTGAAGCTATCTAGTGAATGGAATAGACTTGTAATGGAATTCCATATTACACTTTAAAGTGGAACAAATGTAATAATAATGATTTAAATCATATTGGGATGGACTTATGATGGAATTCCCTGGGTACTTGATGGTGTACAATCCTTGGAACAATGAAAGAACTTACGAGTGACACGTGAAAAAGAAATAAGAACACTTATGCATTCTTAGGTGGACTCTTGGTCTAGTTATCCCTTGGATAGAAATTGTTTATGTTGACTAGTTGGAGTCACATTGTAGAGAACGGATATGGACTTACCAATGTAAAGATAGCGATAGTGGGCATGGCTCACAGGCATGAGTTATGGATAGAGATCTTGACACGGTGTTGGGTTGGGATCCTTAGTGGATTCTTAGAGTTGTGGTACCTTAGTAGTAAGGTTGGTTGGGTTGAGATTAGATGTCGCCTCTGTTGGACTTGGAATGTTGCACCCTCTGTACTCACTTAAGGTTACGGTTTTGGGTTAGACACACTTTGTTGGCGATACGCCTAGGTCATGGTTGCCTTGAGTTAGGTTTACACTACATGCACTTGGTTTCTTTACTGCTGTTGTACTTTGTTTGTGGACACGTAGGCATGTACCGCATGTGCATGCTTGGTAGTAGTTAGGAATTTTCTCACTGAGCCGTGGTTTGCTCAAATCCTCTTTTTTTTTCTTTTTCTAGTCTGTGTTGCATGGCTAGACGGGCTTGGTGACTTGGAGTTAAAGTCAACCACTGGGTTTTCTTGGATTCAGCCACCTCAGTTTTAGTGACTTCTTCTGTATAGGGTAGTGTAAATATAGCGTTTCAGTTGTACTTTCCTTTGCTTTGTACTTCAGTTTTAGCTGAGCCTTTGTACTTGCACTTCAGTTTCAGTTGTAGCCGTGTACGGTAGTTGTACTTTACTTCCGCTTTGTAGTACCTGATTGTACCATGTATCATGTAATGAGAATTCAACTGAATATGTATCTGAATGCAAGTAGTTGTATCCCCTGTTTACTATTTAAAGTGCTTTGAAAAAAATGGTTTGAAAATCTGAGGCATGACAACTTGGTATCAGAGCTTTCGGTTCGAATACCTTGGAACCGTGGAGAGACAACTGGTCTCCATGGGTTCTCTTGGTCATTACATTGTTCTTCAGTCGTGTCTGTGTGCTTGGTGTGCTCTATCACATCATGGCCTTGTGTTATTGAAGTATCTTTCATGTTTGTCTCCTTTCGTGAATGTTGAGTTTCTCTATCCTTTGGAAGTCGAGTGTTGTTCCCTTGTGACAAGCCCAGTTATCTTGCAGTGTTTAGGTGCCCTTGTATCCTCGTTCCTAGTGACCATTGTGCATCTTTGTGGTTATTGGTTGGTTTTAGGCTCCTCTATTTCGTTAGAGTTGAGATTGTGGTTTGTGATAAGGTGATATTCATTGAAGTGTTCGAGGTTATTGATGGGATTATCCCTTGTTTAGTTGTTCGTAAGGAAGAACCTTGGTCTTGTTAGGATGTGGTGTTAGGACCTTGGTAACCTTGACTTTAGTTGGGCGATTGGAAGTGCCTCTTAGAGCTCCTTGAATTTTGGTAGCTTGATTATTCTTCCCTTTCTGATGCAAATCCTTGAGAAATCGTTGGGGGATTTGGCCCTATGGTCCGTATGAGTTCGTGTTTCCTCCATGATTGTAGTGAACTTCTTGAGGCATTACCGAGACTTTCTAGTATTCTTCTTTAAGGGGTATGACCCATCGGTCATATCTCTTTGCAGGATTGGATTGTTTGTGCTTGTTTTGGTTTCTATATTGAGAAAGAAATCATTGGTGTCGTTTGGAAACCGTGGTGTTATTCCTTGCCCCGTGGGTCGGGAGGTGAAATCTTGATCGTAGTGGCATATTGCTTTAGTCCTTCATCATTGGATGTGAGAAGTAAATAGGCGTTAGTTTCGTCATCGGTGTTCTCCCTTATCATATCCTACTGGTTGTATACTTGTTGTACGCATTCCTTACCTTGTGGTTTGGGAAGGTGAAATTTGGTCTTAGCGGCATGGTATGTTTAGTCGCTTGTGACTCGGTTATCGTTAGTGTTGAAATTTACTATTGGAGTCCCTCAAGTTTGGAAGAACTGAATATTTTTTTTGTTGTTAAGGCAAGAGTTTCCTTGAGGCTATTGGGATTGAGGCATATCAATCCATTTGAGTTTAAGTCTTTCCGTAATTCTGTGAAGAAACTTGAAGTGTCACCGAGATTTTGGGATACTTCTCTTTAAGGGGTATGACCCATTGGTCAAAACTTCTTGTAAGATCACCTTGGTTTTGTTAGTCGTAAATCTAAGTTGAGGTCTTAGAGTTGTCTCGGGCTAACCGTTGGTTTAAGGTGCAATTCGGGATGCATTCGTCCTCGGCTAGATATTTCATATTGTAGTGAAAGTGGTTCAGTTGGCCGTTTGGAGTCCTATATCTGGTGGCTGTGCGTTGGCCTTAGATGTATTTGTGCTCGACGACCTGGTTGATTGTGGAACGTACGTGTGCGTGTCGTGATTGTCTTCATAGTTTCTCGTTAAATGATCTGATTGAAGAAAATCCTTGGCTCATTAGGATTCGTGAGATCCTCCATGCTTCCAAACTTGTGAGTATTGATATCAGAGTAGCGCAGTAGAAATGTATTGGGGGTACGACTGCGATTGCATGAGGAAATACTCCTTTGACCTCGAAATTACTTTTGGAGAACAAATTCTTTCTCCACTCCTTTCCGTGTAACATTGTGAATATAGTTCGAGCAGTGGCCTTGGATGAAGTGTTTGTTTGCCAATCTATTTCCTGATTTTAAATCTTGTGCCCATGTCACTTGGCTTGTAGGGTTCTAAGTGTAGAACGATGTATACGGCTTGCAAATCTTATTTCACCTTTGTTCATGAGTTAACGGAGTCATGGGCTAACTTTTCTCTCGTTAGTGTTCTTGGGCATTGGATCGATATTCCCCCTTATGCTCGTTGCCTTTGTTGTGATTGCTTTGTGACTCGTTGTAAAGTTCGTTGACTTTTGATAGCATCCGTCTGAGTCGTGTTCCGTTCAAATGTAAGTTGTAAGACTTGTTGATTCTTGGATGACATTTCTTTGACTCGCGTTGTAACATCCCCAAAATTTTGATTTTTTTAGGAGTGTTAAATAGGTAAAGAGTATACAACAAAAGGGGTAAAGTGCTATCTACCACACACGCACACATTCATTCCTCTATTTATTACATCACATGCATGCGCTACTCTGACACCAATAAAAGAGGCGAATAGGGTTTTATAACATAACCCTGTACAACAACGCCTCAACTAAAAAGAAAAGGCCAAAATAGGATTTTATAGATTAATCCTGTACAAGGTGGCCAACAGAAAGAAAAGAAAGTACTGAAACTGAAAAGTAAGCAACCTATCATCTACTGTCCAGTCCAGCTCCAAGTCCAATGAAGGATCCCGCAACCACTCCAAGTCAAGGAGGAAAGGTCCTACAAAAGTAGAGGGTCAGGCACGACCGTCTGATAGAGACAATCCATCTCCTAACGTCTATAATATTGGGGTGCAAGTGAGTGACCGTGCAAGGAATGTAAAAGATGCAATGCCATAGATCTCATTATATTTAAAACAGTTCGTTTTCTTTCAATGTTCCACATTTGACTCAAAATAAGGAAAAGTAGTAAGACCCTTATGTAAGACCAAGACTTGAGACAAAGAGTGAGTATAACTAACAATTTCCAAACGTTTGCCAAGTGTTCCAATTTCTGTTCCGCACCTTTTATAAAATAAGGGCAATATTGAATAATATTAGGTGTTCCTAGATACTCCAACACCATTTCCCATTTATTCCAATTTCACATACCACAAGTTCCGATGGTAGATTTCATTATACAACTTTAAGGAGTTTAGGCTATTTCCGAGATAGTTGGGGATCAAACAACTAACCGATGATTCCAAGAATTCCCCAACACGTTGGGAGGGTCCTGCAAACCCCCATTCCGCAATGTCGTGAGTGCTCCAAGTAGCCACTCAAGGTACCACTATCCAGCTACCCGAATAATCTAGCCAACTCAATTGATCCCAAATTCGATCATTATTTAAGTGAAGGCCGAAGGCCAATTCCCAACAACGTGAATATTTTCCAACAACGTGAATATTTCCCAATCTTTCTTCCAAAACATTTCTTTCTTTCCAAAATGTTACATCCGTTCGTAAAATAACCATTTCGTTCGATTTATAATCAAAATGTGTCAAAACAACGTTTTAAACCACAAACCACCCAAGAGTGTCCAAACAAGTCAATCTCCCCAATTTAATTTCATAAAAACGACGACGACACACTTTTCATAAAAATTGGGGGGTTTCACAATCAATTTAGGAATCGAACGACCAACGACCTAGGGGATACATAAGACCCTAGACGATACTCAAAATCAACCATTTGATGCGAACGACGACTCGAAAACGATACTTTCATGAATACTTGGAAAACCGACCAATTAAATCGTAACGCGAGGGAGAAGAAACAATATCAATACTACAAACGATAGGGATAGAAAACTCTACCTCAAATGGAGTTTCTGAAACAATTGCCGACACTGGATTTGTTAAAAATTTCGGCATGAACCTACTCAAAATAGGACAACCGCACTAAGGCGCCAACAACAACAACAACAACAACAACGCAGGAGTCCAACAATATCACACCTCCTACTTATATTTTACCAATCTAGAATTTGCGAGAATTTAAAAGAGAGAGCGTGGTATACCTGCCGATGCGACCACTAGCGGTGGCCAAAGTCCTGAACGTCGCGCATTGCAGAATATCGCTACTCGCTTAGACTGACACCTAGAATTCAACTAACAGTCAACAATCGACAGCGAACGATTTAAAACACTGAAACGAGGGGAACGAAGACTTACCCACTGACACGAAGCTGCCACTATCGCGCGACACCGCTGGTCCAACCTTCATTGTACCCACGCAAACCACTCCGCACCGAAACACCCATCAGACAGTCACTATCGACAATACACGATGTCATACAGTAAAGAGAGAGGTCGATAGGCTTACCCACTAACGCGAAGCTTCAATCGCTGCGCGACACCGCTCGCCCAACCTTCACTGTACCTCGCCGCACCTCGCCGCCCATCAGTCGCCGCTAAATCAACCACCATTACACGCACTGAACGGCCACGGTCAATCTCCCATCCACTCTCTTACCGCCACAAGTAGCACCATTATCTCCACCACACACCGCGCACCGCTCCCACCCTCGCCGCCGCGCATAGACGCGTGCGAAGGAGAGAAAAGAGAGGAGTGGGCGCGGGGGAAGAGGGGGAGAGGGAGAGAGTGCCGAGAGAGGTGAGGGAGAGAGCATCCGAGAGTGAGAGGAGGGAGGGAGAATCGGCGGCAGGGGGTGGAGAGGGAGAGGCCGAGAGTGAGAGAGCTCGGGGAAGAGAGCTGTGCCGGCGCGCAGAGGAGAGGGGAAGAAGGAGAGCGGGTCGCCGGCGGGAGTGAGAGGGAAGGACGGCGGGGAGGAGAGATGAGGGAGAGGGAGCTTGGGTGGAGGGTGGCGGCCATAGATTTTCCTTCGTAGGGTTTGGGGAAGGGGAAGGAGGTACGGGAGAGAATGGGGGAAAACACCCCTGTATCTCTTTCTCTCTTTTTTTTTTTGATTTTGTTATTTAAAATTTAAACCCATTAAATTAAAATGGAATTTAAATGTTCCACCCGACTTACAAATAGTCCCCGACAACCGAGACGAAACCCGTATTCCACCACAAAGACTTGCCCGCACCCAAAACACAAAACCTCACAAACCAAGACTTGCCTCACTCAGACAGGATCGGTAGAATAAAATCTGAGCCGTAGGGAACTGAACGACGATAAAATTAAATCCCGGAAAAGATTTAATTAATTATAAACATTATTATTTTTTTGAAACGGAGGGGAAAAATAGCTAAAATTTCAGGAGCGTTACAAACTACCCTCCTTACAAAAATTTCGTCCTCGAAATTTCCAAGGTAGAAGAATCGAACCACGCTACGACGAGGAGGATAACGTCCAAAAGCACTGAACACTTGGATGGGTTCGCAAAGAGAACTGGTAACAACAACGAGAAGGTTTTCAACCGAAATAACTCCACCAACGAACAAACAACGCCGAAAGAGATCGGCAATCGACAACAATGTCATCCAAGACAACGTCCCACAACAACCACAAACTGAACAAACCGCAAACTTCCTTAAATGCGCAATACACCGCAAGGTAAGGAGTACGTCCCAAAATAACATGCCGAAGAAGAACCGATATTACACAAACAACATCGTACTCGAGAGAGTCAAGAGTTTCCAAAGAAATGGTTTTTGCACAACAAAAAGTCCCAAACCGATCAAACAAGCGAGAAACGCGCGTTTTCGAACAAGGACACGATACAGAGGTTAAACCGCAAGAATATTGCCCCAAAAATTTTTAGAAAATTTCCAGAAAATTCTAGAACATACCACGACACAATGTGGACATGCCGAAATGGATTTCAAGTACCGAAATGCCACGGATACGAGAGGATACGGTAAGGATACGCCGACACGCGAAGGATATGCCTAGGACACGCCGACACGCCAAGGACACGCCTAAGACACGCCGACACGTCAAGGACACGCCGAGGACACGCCGGTACGACAGGACACGCCGAAGATATGCCGGTACGACAGGACACACTCAAGACACGCCGGTACGACAGGACACGCCGATACACCAAGGATACACCTAGGATACTCCGACACACCAAGGATACTCCTAGGACACGCCGATACGGTAAGGACATGACTAGGATACTCCGATACACCAAGGATATGCCGGTACGGTACCGATACGCGGATACGGTACGGATACAATACGGACACGATACGGGTACTCCGATTTTTCCAAATATTTTTCTAAAAATTTTAGAAAAATAAAAGAATGGTTTTTGACTATCGCAAGGAAGTCCACAACTACTTTAACACCACGAACACGCAAAACGATCCCGAAAAGGTTTCCGAACAAGGTAGGAACAATCCAACCGATACGACGCAGGATTTGAAAGTAAGACAACCTGCAAGGGATGGTCACACAACAACCGTGCCACCCAAATCACACCAAACAAATACAATGCCACCAAAAGAAGAACTGAACAGTCAAAATCTCACAAACCAACCCGCACACACCTAAAGAGGTACTGGAATGACTAAGAAGTTTGATTTGAGATGTGCTGGCCAGTCAACTTCTCAAAACAATCCTTCATGTTCATTCCTACACCACATGACACGGACTACGCACACCGGTCATGCCAAACATCACCCCAAACCAAGTCGGTACAGTCGACCTCAAAGAAACACACACATCTATCCCAACACTCGCAACACAGCTGTACAACGCAAAAGTAAACTCGTCTCACTGATCACACCAAACACAAACCAATCCCACAACACACTCTCAAACAAGAGCTCCGAAGGGAAACGACATCGCAGAACAGAGGTGTCCAAATGCAAAAGGACACGTCGCTAACGAATGCAACGACAATTTGGATTCGCACAAAGACATGGCGAATAAGAACGAGTGCACGAAGCAAGGATACGATTCCTCAAAACAAGCTCTACGAAGTAGATGATTCTCTACGCGCGAGAACAACAACACGATGCTACTACGACAAGCACCACAACAACAGATGTGTCACAAACAGTCGACAAGAAGATGGCAATAGCCAATCGCAACGTCAGAAGTTGGAAACAAGAATCGAGAAGATTCCCGAACAACGCACAGCTTCTGCAATCGCCACCAAGTACCAACGATAAACGCGAGAAGTCGAATCGTACACCACCGAAAAACAAGGAATCCTATTGACGATTAGGATATGGCACAAGCGCATGCGATAACATTATCAACGAAGATGGTAGAGACCATCGATCAAGCGAATCAATCTACGAGAGTAGAATGGTCAACAGGTAACCAAGGAATGGCACCCACTCACTGATCCGACGAGGATTGAATAAGGAGGAAACCGACATGCCAAGAGGGGCATACAGCTAACAACACTCCACCACCAAGACAAAGTGATAGAATCACCCAAACAACAGTTGTACCGGTGCACCCAAGACCTGCATCGGTGCAACCTTCTCAAAATTGCGAATTTCAGACAACCTGCACCGGTGCACCTGGGACCTGCACCGATGCACCCTTAGCCAAAATCCATCAGAACCATTGTGCATTGGTCTTGCACCGGTGCAAGACCAAGATGCACTCCTGCACCGATGCACCAAAGGGCTGCACCGATGCAGCATGCTTCAGAAGTGAAGATTTGCTGCTATGGAGGTTTTTGACCAACCGAAACAATTCCGACACAAGAAGACAATCAAGGCCAATCGCACAAACGACAAGTTTCAGAAGTCAACTTTAGTAAGTGAAACAGAGTTCAAGGCTCAACCACAAGAGCACTACAGATTTTCCAATCTCAAGAACGACTGTCGGAACACTAACGTCGAGAGAGATGACATTCCTCCACAATGAATCTCAAACAACGAGTTCAACTATGATCGCAAGAGGGAGAACTCAAGAAATTATTACCCGATCGTAAACAGATTCATCATCCTTACTAGAAGGGCAGACAAGAATCAATCAACTGACAGACGTAAAGTTCCACCATTTGCGACTAAGAGATAGGCTCAAAAGCCACGATGACGACAACACGACTTCGCTTCCTACAAAGGAATAGGCTCGACAAGCTACGGCTGCAACCACCAATGATTGATATCGAGGAACAAGAGGCTAAATCGCCACTAGAATCAACGAAGAAACTCGTTCACAATCGAAGAACCAAGAACTAGAGATAGTTCACTGCGATAGAATAGGTGACAACACTATCAACAAGAGGATATAACAGGAACACACAAGTCCAATAACGACAGGATCCTCTAACAAGTGCCAAAACAGGTCCGAAAGTCACCACAACCGAGATAGGATTTTACTCAAAATCCCAAAAGAACAACAAAAATCCCAACTCGAAGGAGTAGACACCACAAATTTCCAAACCATATTATTATTTCGAGTTATAAAAACTTGTTGTTTAATGAGATTCATGCAATGCACATACATTCAATGCCTAGATACACATGCCATGCACCCTAAATGCAATCATTCAGAGCTACACAAAAGAAACGGTGCGCTCATTGAGACTAAAAGTCTCACCCAAAGACCTAGGTAAGTCGGAACGAGCGCTCTGATACCAATTGTAACATCCCCAAAATTTTGAGATATTTTTTTTTGAGGAGTGTTAAATAGGTAAAGAGTATACAACAAAAGGGGTAAAGTGTTATCTACCACACACGCACACATTCATTCCTCTATTTATTACATCACATGCATGCGCTACTCTATACCAATAAAAAAGGCGAATAGGGTTTTATAACATAACCCTGTACAACAATGCCTCAACTAAAAATAAAAGGCCAAAATAGGATTTTATAGATTAATCATGTACAAGGTGGCCAACAGAAAGAAAAGAAAGTACTAAAACTGAAAAGTAAGCAACCTATCATCTACTGTCCAGTCCAGCTCCAAGTCCAATGAAGGATCCCGCAACCACTCCAAGTCAAGGAGGAAAGGTCCTACAAAAGTAAAGGGTCAGGCACGACCGCCTGGTAGAGACAATCCATCTCCTAACGTCTATAATATTGGGGTGCAAGTGAGTGACCGTGCAAGTAATGTAAAAGATGCAATGCCATAGATCTCATTATATTTAAAACAGTTCGTTTTCTTTCAATGTTCCACATTTGACTCAAAATAAGGAAAAGTAGTAAGACCCTTATGTAAGACCAAGACTTGAGACAAAGAGCGACCCTCCTCTTGCCGACGCAGAATATGTTCACTTGTTTGTGTAGACTTGCAAGGGAATGTATTATGAAATATTCTGCACGTCCATTGAAAGATCATTCAACGAGATCATCCTACAGGGTGAAATGATAGAGGACGGCATCAAGACCGGGAAGATCCTCGACCCTTACAGCAAAGCAGAGGATTCTTCAGCGTCATACGCCAAGAAGTCCCTGAGTAAAAAGGCCAAGGAGCCTGAGGTATCCGTCCTCATGCCAGCTTCGAGGCCGAACAATCAAAATTCTTTTCAACCAGGGTACCCAAGCTACCCGCAACAATAGCTAACTTATTACCAACCCCAAAATGCGTATCAGAATACGCCCACAACATACCCAAATCAGTATTCTCGAGGCCCCACACAGCAGGGCTCATTTGCTAGAAACGCTCCCCAAGACCAATGGAGAAACCGTAACTTTACGCCAATTGGCATTCCCATGGTGGAAGTCTATCAGCGCCTCCTGGCATCCGGGCATCTAACGCCCGTCCAAGCTCGGCCACTGCCTAACCCGCTCCCACCTCACTTCAGAAAGGATTGGGTGTGTGTGTACCATTCAAATCAGCTAGGTCATGAGACAGAGCGATGCCGAAGCCTGAGACACAGGGTTCAGGATCTTATAGATGCAGGGGCCATTGATTTAGAGGACAATAAGATTCCTCCCAATACTACCACAAATCCACTCCCCGATCATCAAGGGGTAAATGTCATATTCGGTGAAAGCCCTCAAGAGGGCCCATCTCAGAAACACGACGAATCACAAATCGTCATAACTCATCCTCCGGCAGGTTATCAGTCAAATTCAATTACCATTCGCCCCGCTCATCCAGGGGAGAAGATCATTAATTGGACGACGAGTCCTATCTACAAAGCCGCATGTTTTGATAAAATGCGGCAAAAGCAACAATGACTGTTTTGTTGTCTTTCTTTTTTACGGAACTTATGTATCAATTTCCTATGAATTTACATGTTCCTACTTACTACTATCGAAGCAAGCTTTTATACATGCAATCTATTTAATTATCTCTGATTTAAGTAACGATGGCAAACCTATTGATAAAAATAAAATAACTTTTCGTTTCAGGAACCCTAAAATTCGTCCTTTTCAAAAAGACGACCAAACAGTCCTAGCACATGAAGAATACGACTTCAACACCGAATTGGACCTCGATCTGATGGGTATAGAAGTCGATGATGATGCTAGTGATGAAATACTGGAAGAAATCTGAGAGATGATAAAACAATACGAGCAGAGGAAGACTCCCAACATCGAGGAAATGGAAACCATTAACTTGGGGACCGTAGAGATGCCCAGAGAAATCAAAATCGGTATCCACCTCACTAAGTATCAGAAAGAAGAGCTCACAGCATTGCTCCGCGCTTACCTGGACATTTTCGCCTGGTGTTATGAAGACATGTCAGGTCTCAATACTACGATTGTTGAACACCGTCTGCCTATAGATCCGTCTATCAGATCGGTCAAGCAAAAACTCAGACGGCTCCGACCAGAATGGAGTCTGAAAATCAAAGAAAAGATCATAAAGCAGTTTGATGTTGGCTTTCTGCGAGTGGTTCAATACCCGCAATGGCTGGCCAATATTGTCCCTGTACCTAAGAAGGACGGGAAGGTACATATGTGCATCGATTACCGGAATCTGAATAGAGCTAGCTTGAAGGATAACTTTCCCTTACCACACATTGACATTTTCGTGGACAACACAGCAGGCCACGAAATGTTCTCCTTTATGGACGGTTTTTTCGGATACAATCAGATCTGGATAGCCCTAGAGGACCAAGAAAAGATAGCCTTTCTCACCCCGTGGGGAGTTTTCTGTTATCAAGTTATGCCATTCGGACTGAAAAATGCAGGCGCAACTTATCAGAAAGCGATGGTCATGCTCTTCCATGACATGATACATAAGGAACTGGAAGTCTACATAGATGACATGATTGTCAAATCAAAGCATAAAGAGGAGCACCTGTGGAACCTCCGACGAGTGTTCGACCGTCTCCGTAAATACAAACTCAAGCTTAACCCAGCCAAGTGTGCCTTCGGAGTGACCTCCGGAAAACTTCTGGGATTCATAGTCAGTCAAAGGGGTATCGAGACCGACCCAACCAAAATTCAAGCCATCCTCGAGATGCCCGTTCCGAAGGGTATAAAGGAAGTCAGATCCTTTCTCGGGAAGTTGAACTTCATCAGCCGATTTATAGCACAGATGACACAGATCTGTGATCCGATATACCGTTTGTTGCGTAAGAATATACCCCAAGAATGGACTACTGACTGCCAGAGCGCATTCGAGGGAATTCAAAAATATTTGCTGGAGCCACCAATCTTGGTCTCCCCGCGGCCAAACAAACCTCTATTTATGTATCTGACAGTGCTCGATCACTCCATGGGGTGTATGCTGGGACAGTATTCAAAAGATGGACAGAAAGAGCAAGCCATTTATTACCTCAGCAAAAAGTTTCTTACATACGAGAACAATTATTCTGCATTGGAGAAGACCTGTTGTGCCCTAGCTTGGGCAGCTCATCGGCTTCGCCACTATATGATTCATCATACGACTTATGCTTACGCCCTCGAT
>NMUG010004444.1:0-13865 GCA_002855965.1 Monotropa hypopitys | reverse complement strand
TGGCAGATACGAGTTCCTCTTCAGACTTTTCCTTCTCTCCCTCAACATGATTATAAAACAGCTGATCTCCTACACCATACAACATCTCTTCATCCTGTCTATGCTCCCCCTGAAGAGATGGAGTGGAGGGAGAAATGGCGGCAAACAGACTAGACAATAGTGGCAGTGATCAGCGATGGCTGCGCAATAGCTACTGGACAAGGTCCCCAGATGCAAGACAAGGGTTGCCGGAGGCGGCGAAAGGTTGGCGGTGATTGGATGGCCGTTACGAGTGACGTGTGACAGCAAAGGACGTCCGCACAGGCGTGAGGATGGTATGTGCAGATTCGCACAGGTCCGACTGATGTATGACGCAGATGTGCGGCGATGGCAACAGACTCCTCGGTGATGACAACGATGGTGCGACTGACTTCGTCGGCTGTAGCAGCGAGATGGTCGGCTAGAGAGATGGCGAGATGGCCTGAGGGATGAGCAGCGGCGGAGATGAGCGGCGACGGAGGGATGTGCGGCGACGGGATGAGGGCAGATGGCCGGCGTGATGCGCGGCGACGGGAGATTGCTGGCAGCTGACGGGATGGGATGGCCGGCGGCTGAGTTGTAGGTAGGATGGGGCTTGCGGCTGCAAAACCCTAATTGGATATAAATCAGTTTTTTTTTCTTTTTGCTCTGATACCAAAAAGAATTGTTGTATTGATTTATTCATAATGTACAATGAGATGAATATTTATACAAGAGGTAAAATCTTCCTATGGAAAGGGAATCAATCTAAACTACGGAACGAAAAAGGAAAAGCTTGGTCAAACATAACAAAAAATAAAGATTCTAATCAATCTAAATTATTTTTAATTCCAACACAAACAAACTCACATAAAATCTCTCTATCATGAGCAACTGGAGGATCTGACGGTGCTGATGAAGCTAAGTCCACTCTATTGCTCCTCAAATAACATTATCAGTCCAATCTCTCTCCCTCTCTCTCTTTCTCCCATAAAATTTTCAAACAGCATCAGCAGCCAATGTACTTCTTGTTTATATTGCTCTGTTCATTTTTTTGGATTTGTGTAGTGGAGGCATTACACTTTAACGTTTTTTAGATGCTGCTTATCATATACATTGTCTACGTGGCACCAATGTAGTAATTGTTTTCAGCAATATTAGCCAGTTAGGACAATTCCAATAGTAATTTGACAGGGATCGACATTAAGAGGTTAAATTGAGAAGTTATTGAGAAAGTCAGTTGCCTAATTGATATTATCTCAATGTCAGGTGTTTATGAGACATTGGGCCGAAACTTCAGGGGAATTTTGGAATTTTCTCGTAACTTGTGTTTATGGTGTTTGCATGTCAGTCGTGCTGCATGTGTAATGTGCTTGTTTTCTATATCCAGTGACATGCTTGGTACTTTATATTTTTGTAGGTTATTTACATTGCACCCCTGAAAGCTATTGTCCGAGAGAGAATGAATGACTGGAGGAAGCGTCTTGTTTCTCAACTCGGAAAGAAGATGGTGCCAACTTTGTTTCTCTATATGCATAAATAAATTAAATAGAAGCTATCAAAATTCAAATGATAATATGATATTTCTATCAGGTTGAAATGACGGGGGATTACACTCCAGATTTGATGGCTCTCTTGTCAGCCGATATTATTATTTCTACTCCTGAGAAGTGGGATGGTATCAGTCGTAATTGGCATAGTAGAAGCTATGTCACAAAGGTGCATTCTGTCATTTGTCTACATATGTTCTTAGTTTGAGATTTGTTGCCATCCCCTGATTTATTTATTATAGATAGAATGTAACTTTGGTCTCATCAATATTGTTGATTTTTTACTTGTAGGTTGGGCTTATGATTTTGGATGAAATTCACTTGCTTGGAGCTGATCGCGGGCCTATACTTGAGGTATCCTATTGATGTAATCTTGATTTGCAAGCAAATGTCGTCGTACAAATTGTGCTGCAAATGTTTCTGTAGAAACTATAAGAAAACTAGACTTCTATTTCTTGTGTTTCATATTGGATTACAAAGAGAGTATAAATAGCCAAAAAATGGAAATAACCCTACCATAATTTCCTAATAAAATCCCTTGATTTATGGTAATCACCTCCTAATCAAATCCTTAATCAACTCCTAATCAAATCGTAACCATACTTTATGATACTACCTAAAATAACAAATATGCAAAAGATACATTTACATTTACAGAAACATCATCATCTACACAATTTTCTAAGATGGAATGTACAATTTAAGATTTATTTGCTGACAGCCATCCATAAGCAGTTCAGTTGTTAGGAGATTGTATCTCAACTGCAGAATTTTGTGTTTCTAGGTTATTGTATCTAGGATGAGATACATATCATCACAGACGGATCGTGCAGTTCGATTTGTGGGCCTTTCAACAGCCTTGGCAAATGCACAGTATGTTGTATTTTTTGTTGTGATTTCATCAACTCTCCTCTTCTCCTCCTCTTCTTCTTCTTATGGATCTCACTTTGTCCTGTTGACGTGAATTGTTCTTTTATGTGGCTAATTCTCATTCTTACCTGTATATTTAGTGATTTGGCTGACTGGCTGGGGGTTGCGGAAATTGGACTGTTTAATTTTAAGCCCAGTGTGCGACCGGTACCTCTCGAAGTTCATATTCAGGCAAGTGGTGGTGGTTTCTCTTATACTCTCTTTTCCAATTCCTTAACTGTAGTACATCATCTTTACGTGTTGGCACACATGAAAATATATACATCATATACCGAGTATACAATTGTATTTTCCTTTTTACTATTTTCCTGCACACCCGGGGATCTATTGTGCAGGATTTGATTAAGTTGTGAGGGTATAATGGACAATTAGGAGGATTTAACTCTTTGAAGACTTACGTGGAAAATTATGTATTAATAGTTGTTACTATAGACAATCAGTAGCCCAAAGCGAAGGTGTTATGGAATGGAATTGTTGGAAACTATTGTATATGGTAGCATGTATATTAGGAAGATTGTAATCAATTAGAAAGATTGTAATTAAATCAAATTAAGTAGGTAGAATAATTAGATTTTATTTGCTTTTCTTATTTTCTTTTGTATCCGGTGTATAAATAATTCCTCCTTGTGAGAAGATTAGACATATTGTTCAAATCTTTCAACATGGTATCAGAGTGGGTTCCAGGAACCTGACTCTTTTTCGTTTTTTTATTTTTTCTGTCTCTATTTCATTCTTTCAGAGACTTGCCAACATCCAAAATCCAAAATTGAAACCTTCAAACCGTTGCCGCCACCATTGGTGCTCAATCCTCTTCAAACTCCAACGAGATCTTCTCAACCCTCCCTGGCTACCGACGGCCACAATACTCTCTCACCGGAATCTGTAACCCTCCTCAGGTGAACTCTTGTAACCCTAAACATCTGACCAATGCCGTCACCCCCAGCCATCACCATCAGCCATCGTCGTCCCACCTTCCATCGTCTCATTCGTTGCCGCCGCTCATCTTCGTTGTCACCGCTCATCTTTGCAATCGCCTGAACGACAGATATCATCGTCCTCCTCGACTCGTTCTCTCTCGCCATCAACTATCCCCATTTTTTGCTTGTGGGTCACAACGAAGATTGGAAGCCGCCATTATTATATTTCACCGCGTACGAGCTTTCTCTGTTGCATACGGACTATTGAATTGACAATCTTGGGAAACCTGATCTGCCTTCATTAGTGACAATCACTACCTCCTTCGATTTCCCTCCCCAGATCTCATCGGTAAAGGCAATAGCAATTTTGGGGCTTAGGGTTTCAAGGTTTGAGGATTTTATTCAATTTACTGTTGCAATAGTTTTACAACGACATAACAACCGAAGCCTGACAGAGTGCCCATAAAGGAAAATAGGTTAATCTGTTATTTGTTGGTGGTGGTTATTTTCCTCTCCATTAGTAGGCACAATGACGAAGGACGAGCGTAATGTTGGATTCAGTAGTGGTGGTGTTCTTTTGATCATGGTGGCTGCATGACAAGGGGATGCCACCGTCGTGACACCAAGAAGTGTTTTCATTGTGGTGCAACCAACCACGATATTTAGTTCTGTTGGAAGCTTTATAGCAAGCCAGCTTGGGCTAATCAAGCTACTCTTAAGGCGGAGCCATCTGCTCTTGCTCCTGCTCACATTACTATATCCAAGGCCGAGTATGATTCTATGGTTCAAATGGTTAATGCATCTTCTTCTTCTTCTTCCACTACGACTCATATCGCCTTAGGTATCTGTTGGGGTCCGAACTAAAAGGAGGCCGGAGCCACGACCTCCTCCTGGAGGACCACCGCTCAGACCCGCCAGCAGGCGGCCGAACAGATCAGAGCCGACGGCAATGCCTCTCTGGGGCTCTCTCCGGCCCGGGGACTCAATGCCCAGAGGAGGTACCTAGCCGAGACACCCAGCATCAAAGGTCATGCGACCGATCAAAACTTCAACGGCAACAGGGCCTCTCTGGGGCTCTCTCCGGCTCGGAGACTCAAAGCCCAGAGGAGGTGCCTAGCCGAAGGGACTCAGCCAAGGTCGTGCGACCGATCAGAATACGGGCCGACGAGAACGCTTCCGTGCAGAGGGTTCTCGGTCCAGGATGGCCCGGCCAACAACAAGCAGCACCGAAGAGTGTCGCTTCGGCCACACAGGGCAAATGCCTTGTTCACAACGAAGATTCCCTCGGGGACAGCATCCCGGGATTTGCGCACATGGCAGACACACGCCTGACACAGAATCAGCTTTTTAGTGATTCCCGCCGCATGTCAGACCGCCTTTATCAGCTTTTCTGCCACCCGATGTTGTCAGGCGGCGCCGCCTGACATTGTCAGGGCCGACCGGTCGGCCACACGACAGCCCACTCAGAGGGGACAGTTGTACTGCCCCATGCCGCAAGTGGGCGGCTCACCTGCGCCGAAGCGCGTGCCCAGCACTCTCCGATGCCCTATTTAAGGAGCTTGGCAGTCATCATTTGGGACACACATTCTCTCTCTCTCTAGCCTAAGCTCTGCAAGTTTTCATTCTCTCTCTAGAATTCAGTTCTGACTTTGCCATCGGAGGGTCCACCGGCGACGACGCCGGTAGCCTAACGATTTGTTCACTGTGCAGCCAGGTTCAGGCCACTCAGCTCAGCCGCTCCCCGCCGGAATCCACCGCAGAAAAGGCTTACCCCCCAACAGTATCACTTGTCTTCACTCACCTTCTCGTACTCACATTACTCATTGGATTCTCGATTCTGATGCATCTGATCATATGACAGGTGACTTGTCCCTTTTGACTAATGTCATTACCGTTTCTGGTTTTGTTTTTTCGTCTCTTATATTTGCCACAGTTCTCTTTTAATCTTATTTTTATTCATAAACTCTCTCATAGTCACCAGTGCTCTATACTTTTCTATCCTTCTCATTGTGAATTTCCGGTTCTAAAGACGCAAAGGATAATTGGTTTGGGGTATGAAAAGAATAGTTTGTATTACCTTTAGGAGGAGCAACATCTGACCACCTCTTCCAAGTCATCTGATCTACATTCTACTATCACACCTTATCGGTGACATTGTCGTATTGGACACCCATCTTCTGCCAATCTTCGCAAGCTAGTTCCCAATTTACCTAGCTTTTTTTCCTTTTAATTGTGATACCTGTGAATCTAGTAAACACCACAAAGTTTCCTTTCCTTTACGTCCTGAGTCACCATCTTCACAACCTTTTGCTTTAGTTCATTCAGATATTTGGGGATCTTCGTGCACTACATGCCTATGTAGTGCTCGTTATTTTGTTACATTTATTGATGATTTTTCTCGTTTAACTTGGGTATATCTTCTCAAAGATCGGTCTCAAATATTCTGTCTTTTCAAATTTTCATGCTGAGATTGTTAATAAGTTCAATGCTAAATTGCATATTTTGAGAACTGATAATGCCCAAGAATACATTTCTTATCAATTTACACATTTTAATGAAACTCATGGTATTATTCATCAAACCACTTGTGTGACCACCCCTCAACAAAATGGGGTTGCGGAACGAAAAAAATGCACCAATTTTAGCTGTTACTCGTGCTCTCATGTTTCACATGCACATTCCAAAACCTTTTGAGGGATATGCTATTCTTACAGCTAATTATCTCACAAATAGAACACCTCGTGTTTTGGATGACAAAATTTCTTATAAGGTCATATTTGCTGATAAAGGACCTTTATATTCTTCTCCCAAAACTTTTTGGATGTGTTTCATTTGTTCATAATTTATCTCCTGGTTGTCATAAACTTGTTCCCCGTTCTTACAAATGTATCTTTCTTCTTGAACACAAAAAGGATACTGTTAAGTTGTGGGTGTGTTTGTATGTTTAATGTATTCATGGTCTTCTTATGTAAATAGATTAGGAGATAAGGCCTCTTAGTGTAATTTTCTTCTTTTACTCACTTGTATAAATTTAACGTAATGAGAATGAAACCCTATTCTTTTGTCTCTCAATTGTTTTGTCTAAACTTTCATGGTATCAGAGCATTGATCCAATCTCTTCCCCTTCGACAATTGAACGTGTTGAGAGTTCTCCACTGTAGACAAACTCCACTGATTTTTTTACTGTTGATCTCTATTCTTGGTCGACAATCACCTATCAGTTCCATTGTTGAGAGTTGAGTAATCTCCTTCAACGAACTATTTGCTTCAAACATCGATCTGCTTCAACCTTTGATCTGCTTCAATGAACCTTAGTCGATGAACTACATGAGTGTCAAGTGTGAGTTTCTTTCCACAAACCCATTGTTGAGTTGAGTTTTATCCCCACAAACACAAACCCAGACCACACAGAGCGTAGGTTGAAGACGAGTCGCCGAAAAATGCCATTTCTTACCGACTGGTTGTTTCGCCGGAATTCCAAGTTCGTCCGAAAAATGTTCTGACCACACTCTCGAGGAGGCGATCATTCTGACAGTCGGTCGATCGTCGGAGGATAACTAGAAAGGCCGCACACGCAGGCGGAAAGAGGCGCGTGGACGACAAGTAAGATCCAGTCGCAGCATGCATCTCACGTGCCATTTCAGGGGTTGAAGACGACCATGTCAGCAGTCAGTGCTGACGTGGCGATCAATCAACGCTCAATCAGGGGCCACTAAGCATCCAGTCAGCTTCAACATGTCCGGGCCAAACCACGTAGGTTTGGGTCCGGATTTGACTATTTTCGGACTGGTTCACGGGTTTCCGGACCGGTTCGACCAATTCTTGACGATTTCTTGCGTGTTTGGGATCGGTTCGACGGATTTCAGACCGGTTCAGGGCATTAAGGCTCGGTTTTGCGGTTTTCTTTCCGGTTTTGGTTGTTCCAGTCCCGGTTCAGTGCGTTTCGGGCCATTTCAATGAGTTTTTGTGACGGTTCTCTCTTCTTTACGTGATTTCCAGCCCGGTTCTATTGATTTTGGTACTGGTTCAGCGGATTTTAAACCAAAACAACCCGTTTTCCGTTTTGGAGGTTTTCTTTGTTTCAGACTATTTTGGCACCGGTTCACGACTGTTCGGAAGGGTTTTTGCCCATTTCAGTAGGGTTTTAGCCCGATTTGGTGTTATTTGACCCGATTAAGTTACTTTGGGGCCCGGTTTTTGCATTTTGGACCGTTTCATCAATTTCTTGCCCGGTTCTTGTTTATTTTTGGTCGGTTCAGCAGGTTTTTAGGCCGGTTCATCTCGGTTCAAGGGCGTTGGAGGTTCGGTTCAAGCCCTTTGGGATTTGGTTCTTGTGCTTTTAGACTGGTTCAACGGCTTTGAGGTCGGTTTTCAGCCCGGTTCCTATACTTCTTGCTTCAATGGCTCATGTATCTCATACTGCCAACCTCTCTTAGGAGGAGTTGCAAACTCTCAGGCGTCTCGTGGCTAGGCTTGGTACTTTCACCTACATGACTCTACTCCTACAGGTATTCTGGCAAGTACGTCGTCTTCTTCTTTATCTATTCCTTGGATAACAGACTCGGGTGCTACAGATCACATGACCGATTGTTCCTCCTTTCTTTTTCTTATTCTACATGTTTCGGTCAAGATAGGGTTAGAGTTGCAGATGGGTCTCTCTCTGCTATCTTGGGGAAAGGTTCTATTCATTATTCTCCAACCATTTCTCTATCTTACATTCTTCGTTTTCCAAAAATTTCAAACGATCTCTCTGTTAGAAATATTACTCGTTCCCTAAATTGCTTAGTGACATTTTTTCCTACACATTGTGTCTTGTGAGAACTGGATACGGGGAGAATGATTGGCAGTGGTAAAACTCATAATGGCCTCTATTTTTTGGAGGCTGCACCTTATCCACCATTTCTACCTTTGTCATTTGGTCAGGCTCTTGAAGCAAATACAAGTTCAGATCTCCCTTTGTTACACCGATGTCATCGTCGATTAGGTCATCCTTGTTACGGTGTCTTAGAGAAAATATTCCCTAGTTTGGTCAAACATTGTTCTAGGAATTAATTTTTCTGTGAAGCTTGTGAGCTAGCAAAACATAAATGCTCATTTTATGCTCTCGTAAATGCTCATTTTATGCTCTCGTTAATCAAAGAAGCGATTCACCTTTTTCAGTCATCCATTCTGATGTTTGGGGTCCTTCTCCTGTTGTGTCTCTTTCTGGATATCGTTGGTTTGTCACTTTTATTGATGTCACTCTCGTGTCACTTGGATATATTTACTTTGGTCCAAAAATGAAGTTTTTCATACTTTCAATCTTTTCATCAAATGGTGCGTACTCAATTTGACACCACCATTAAGGTTCTTCGTAGTGATAATGGGATTGAGTATTTAAATGGGCATTTTTGGGCATATCTTGGCAAATCTGGCATTCTTTTTCAGACATTTTATATTGGTACACCACAACAGAATGTTGTTACTGAGCGCAAGAATCGTCATCTTGCTGAGGTTGCTTGCTTACTTTTGTTCACCATGAACGTCCCTAAATATTTTTTTGGAAGCTACCCTTATTGCAGCCTTTCTTGTCAATTGTATGCCCTCCATCGTCCTTTAGTTTCAATCTCTTATTCGGTTTCTCTCTGGTGGTTCTGGGATCAGTTCTCTTCCTCCTAGGGTTTTTGGTTGTGTATGTTTTGTCCATGTCCCTAAATTTCCTGGTGGTAAGTTACATCCCAAAGCCCGTATGCTATGAAGCACGGATACCGGTACGTGGTACGGTACGGGTGCGGGTACGACATACGGCAAAACTTAAAAAAAGTAGGTACGACTACGGCACGATGCTATTTTTAAATATTTTTAATACCTATAAAAGTTGAAACAAAATACCCATACCAACAAAAACAAAAAAAAACAATACCAACTCTATAACCAAAAAAATAACAGTCACCCAAACTACCAATTTATCACCAACAATAGGAGACTGAAACATATACGAACATATACGAATGGATGAGCATTGTTTGTCAAACATATACAAAGATATATAATTTACAAACATATGCAAACCTTCGCATTGTACAGTGACGAGAGAGAGGAGAGACAAGAGCACAGTGGCGAGAGAGAGGAGAGGCGCGCAGTGGCTTGTCGGGGAATGAGAGAGAGGAGAGAGGTGAGCACTATCTGTCAAAGAGGCGAGAGAGAGGCGAGAGAGAGAGGAGAGGAGAGCACTGTCGGGAGAGCCGACGCGGCAGATGGTGACGGGCGATGGGAGTCGGACGCCGACGGTGACTGTGATGGGCGATGGAACACACTAGGGTTTTCAATTTTGGCGAGGGAATGTGTAAGACGGGGGATATAACGTATTGTTTTAATTTTATTTTCAAATTACACAAAAACCAAATATTATTTTCTATTTTCTGTGGAACCCCTCAAAGTTTTTTTTAATTTAACCCCAAACGTACCGATCCCCATACCCATCCTCGTACCCTCCCCGTACCCACAACAACCAGACGTACCCGATACGTTTACGAAGTACCCGATACGTATTTTGTCTTACCGGTGCCATACCCATACCCGTACCATACCCGGTATGCGTACACCTCTATTTTTGGAGTTCCCGTGCTTCATAGCCCGTAAGTGTATTTTTCTTGGATATACTCCCAGTCAAAAAAGTTATAAATGTTATGGTCCACACTCTTACAAAATATATGTCTCTATTGATGTCGCCTTTTGGGAAACAAAGTCTTTTTATCCCCTCTCATCTCTTCTAGGGGAGAATAATAATCAGGAAGAAATGAGAGAGGAAGAGAGGTTGACATCCTATATTCTGGAGTCTTGGTCGTACTTTCCATTACATTGTCATTGTGAGGGTGAGACAAGAACTTCTGAAAAGGAACCAACAGTTGAAACTTCTGAAAAGGAACCAAGAGTTGAAACGAGTGCAGATCATGACATTGGTGGGCGTCTGGACAAACCAGATTTGAAAACTTATTCACGTCGAGAGAAGGCTACTTGTGCTGAGCCATCTTGCCAATCACCATTTCCAACTCCAGCTTCTGACTCCCCGACTGACTCTTCTGGTAATAATCCCTCCTCTCCTTGTGATGATCTTGATGCTCCTATTGCTCTTAGAAATAGAGTTAGAACTTGTACCACCAAACATCCTCTCTCTCACTTTATTTCATATTCTCGTTTATCTCCTTCGCATCGTACTTTTGTCTTTGCCCTTGCCTCTATATCTATTCCGCAGAATTGGAAAGAAGCTCTTACAATACCTTAGTGGAAAGAAGCTATCGGAGAGGAGATGACAACCCTAAAAAAATGGCATGCGGGAACTAACACTTCTTCTTGAGGGAAAGAAGCTAGTGAGTTGTAAATGGGTGTTCACTATGAAATACAAGACTGATGGGATTGTTGAGAGATACAAAGCAAGACTTGTTGCAAAGGGGTTCTCTCAGACATACAATATTGATTGACGAGACCTTTGCTCCTCTGGCCAAGATAAATTCTGTTAGGACCTTACTCTCTTGTGCATCTATTTTGAACTGGCATCTTAAACATTTTGATGTGAAAAATGCTTTTCTCTGTGGTGACTTAGAGGAAGAGGTCTACATGGACATACCACCAGGTTTTTCCTCTTTCGCAATAGAAGGAAATGTGTATAGATTGAGAAAAACTTTTTATGGATTGAAACAATCTCCGAGAGCATGGTTCGACAGATTTTTCAAAGCCATGTTAAGATTTGGATATAAGTAGAGTCGTGATGATCATACTATGTTCATCAAGAGGACTAATGGTAAGACTTCTGTTCTTATAGTCTATGTGGATGATACCACCAGGTTTTTCCTCTTTCGCAATAGAAGGAAATGTGTGTAGATTGAGAAAAACTCTTTATGGATTGAAACAATCTCCGAGAGCATGGTTCGACAGATTTTTCAAAGCCCTGTTAAGATTTGGATATAAGTAGAGTCGTGATGATCATACTATGTTCATCAAGAGGACTAATGGTAAGACTTCTGTTCTTATAGTCTATGTGGATGATATAATTATGACAGGTGATGAATTGGATGAGATACAAAATCTCAAGGATCTTCTTGCTCAAGAGTTTGAGATCAAGGATTTGGGGTTTATAAAATTCTTCTTGGAATGGAGTTGACTCAGTCTGACAAAGGTATTTTTATCTCTCAAAGGAAGTATATTCTGTATCTTTTGGAAAAAACATGCATGTTAGGATGTAAGCCTGCAGATTCTCCTATTGAGGCTAATCATCACCTTTGCAGTAATGGTGGAAAATATGCGGATCAGGAGAGATATCAAAGACTTGTAGGTCGTTTGATATACTTATCTCATTCTAGACCAAATATTTTCTACACAGTGGGTGTTAGTCAGTTTATGTATACTCATCGTACTACTCATCTTGATGTTGTCTACCGTATCTTGAGTTATCTCAAGTCTGCCCCAGATAAAGGTATTTTGTTCTCCAGTCGTGGTCACCTGAAGTTGGAAGCTTTCACAGATGCAGACTGGGCAGATTCTATTGATGATAGGCGGTCTACTTCAGGCTATTGCACCTTCCTCGGAGAAAATTTGATCACTTGGAGGAGTACGAAGCAGTCAGTGGTGGTTAGATCAAATGCATAATTTGAATACAGAGCAATGGCCCATGGAGTGTGCGAGCTGTTATGGCTCTGAACTTTTTTGCATGATTTGGGGATTCCTGAGAATGGCCATATGAAGCTCTATTGTGATAACAAGGCCGCCATAAACATCGCTCATAATTCTGTCCAACATGATCGAACAAAGCACATAGAGATTGATAGACACTTCATCAAGGAAAAGTTAAGCGAGGGGTTGATGTGTATGACTTTTGTACGATCTGAACATCAATTAGTTGGCATTTTCACAAAAGGGCTAGACAGCAAGGGTTTCCACCCCATTGTGTCCAAGTTGTGCTTGATTGATATCTTCGCACCAACTTGAGGAGTGTTAAGTTGTAGGTGTGTTTGTATATTTAATGTATTCCTAATCCTCTTATGTAAATAGATTAGGAGATGAGGCGTTTTAGTGTAATTTTCTTCTTTTACTCACTTGTATAAATTTAACATAATGAGAATGAAACCCTATTCTTTTGCCTCTCAATTGTTTTGTCTAAACTTACAGATACAAGTGTTACAGTCCTTTGTTACGAAAATACTTCGTGAGTGCCGACATAACATTCTTTGAGACAGCCCCATATTATTCCTTTGAAAGTGGACAGGTACAACCACCCGCGTTGACTAATCTTGATCAGTCTCCTTGTCTTCCTGAGCTTGCCACCCGGCCACCGATTATGTAAGTCTATGTTCGTCGTTCTTCCGCTGTTACTCCATATGTGGTTCCTACAGCTCCACCTTCTGTACATCCACCATCTCCTCCAGCATCTACAGATCCTGATCTCGATCGTCCTATTGTTCGACGTAAAGGTATCCGTTCATGTACTTCTCATCCTATCTCACAATTTGTATCTTATGATCTTTTATCTACCTCTTTTGCGCTTTTTCTGTGTCTTTGTTTTCTGTTGTTCCTAAGTCTTATCATGAGGCCCTTTCTCATCCTGATTGACGTTCTGCTATGGAAGAAGAGATGCATACTTTATCATTGAATCATACTTGGATCTTGTCCCCAAGCCTTCTGGAGCCCATATTGTTGGTTGTTATTGGGTATATAATGTCAGACACAACCTTGATGGTACCGTTGATCGATTGAAAGATCATCTTGTGGCCAAAGGTTTCACATAAACCTATGAGCTCGATTACACTGAGACTTTGTCTGCCGTTGCCAAACTCAATTCTGTTCGAATTATTCTCTCTTGCAACCAACCTTGATTGGCCTCTTCATCAACTTGATGTCAAGAATGCATTCCTTCATGGCAACCTATTTGAGACTATCTATGTGGCCCAACCACCCGGTTTAAGTCCAAGGGGGAGTCTGTGTGCCATCTTCGCAAATCATTATATGGACTCAAACAATCTCCAAGGGCTTGGTTGGATAAGTTCAGTAGCACCATCATGTCTCATGGTATGACTCGAAGTCAAGCTGATCACTCTGTCTTCTTTAAAAAGACCACTCGTGGTATTGTGATTCTTGTAGTTTATGTGGATGATATTGTCATTGTAATACCTGTTTTGTGGTTTAAGAGATTAATACTAAATAAATGAGGTTTAGAAATAATTTTGGGCTTAAAGAAAATAATTAAGGAATTTTGGGAATTTTGAGGAATTTTTATAAAATTTTTAAGATTTTGGGTCTTAGATATCGGTATCTTGCTTGACAAGATACCAGTATCTTCGGTTAGTAGGGCAGCCAGAAACCGGTTTCTCAAGGGGTATCTAGGGGTTATACCGATATCTTGGAGTACCAAGATACCGGTATCTGAGGTATTCGGTGCAGAGAATTCATGGAGGAGAAAACGAAGAGATGTGTCGCTCTAATCCAAAAACAATGAATG
>NMUG010004443.1:0-13872 GCA_002855965.1 Monotropa hypopitys | reverse complement strand
CCGATTCTCTTCTTCTCAAACACTCTACTATCACACTATTACACACTTCTCGACTCACCCTAGACTCGGTATTCCGATATATCATGTTTTTCCAATTAACTGCCCAAGACTTCCCATTTGAAAAATACGTTGATCAGGCGCTTTTCAAATCGGATTTCAAGGTAGTTGCCTAGGTGTTGAAGTAACACGCACAATAATCCCAAAATATACACCTTACTGACTCATTCCGACTCCCTCCTCAAAACCTCAAGTACTCTTGACTCCAGAATCTATCAACCTAGAGCTCTGGTACCAAACTGTCACGACCAATTCCAGAATATATTAAAAATATTAAAAACTGGCAACGGATAATGACTACAAAGTACCACAACTGAAAACTCAATGATATAAATCACTACAAACTCACAAGTCTAACTGTAAAGTGAAAACAACACAGCGGAAGTACTAATATAAAAACTCCAACAGATAGTATGTAAAAGAAAACTCCAATAACTAGCAACACAACTCAACTGACAAAGTAAAAACAGTCTCTCTCACACAACCTACTAAAAACTGAAAAGTAAGAGCCTCCAACATGGAGCAACCTCTAACAACTGCTCGGCAAGGCAACTTGGCAATGGCTAGCAAAAGCGAACCAGCTACTCCTCCTGACCTGGATATAGATTGCAAAACAAAACAGCAAAAGATATCCAGGAGTGTCAGCTACAACAGTAAATATATGTACTTTAATATATAAAAGAAACTCGCAGTGTACAAGGAAAAGTACAAGTAAAGTAACAAGTAAACTAAGGGGTTGTGCCTCTCCCCTTTCTATCACGTAAGCATACATTTGTCCAAGGGGTAGTGTCTCTCCCCATCAATCGCGTAAAAGTACCATTGTTCATGTAATTTTTTATAATCGTGCCCATAGCACCGTGCCCATAGCACCAATCCCTACTCGGCCTAACAGCATAAAAGAGCATGCCACGGGATCAACTCTTCACAATTCCCCCACTCGGCCTAACAGCATAAGAGAGCATGCCAAGGGAATTATCTCTTCTCAACTTCCCCACTCGGCCTAACAGCATAAGAGAGCATTCCAGGGAATTATCTCTTCTCATTACACCCACTACTCGGCCTAACAACTCAATTGAGTATGTCCCAGGGTATCATTATCTCTTTCTCTTCATGTGATTATTAATCATTATTGAATGTTCATATTTCCAACATACCAATTGCATAAACCACATTACTGTAAACATGCCCATAGTATAACTAACATTATTGAATTAACATTCAATGCATGCCATTAACAATATCTCTTCTCTAACATACTTGCATGCGATTGAGGAAGGTAGGTAACATCACACAGTTATCATAAAAAAGACATGCAATCACATTCTACATTTTTGGTACTAGCTACATATAGTAAAGCACATATATGTAAAGGTAGTTACACACTCACCTGTTGCGTGAACTCGCCAAGTAAGAACTACTGAGCCGCTTTGGAAGATTTCGGCTTCTCCCCTGTGATAAAAATAGCATTTTATAAATACCGGCTCGTTTTTAATCGTTCTAATTCCCCCCATTACTATTTTTAAGTTCAATTCAAGTACTTCAACAAACCCCATTACACTTCCCTTAACCATGACCAAAACCTTAAGAGTCTAAAGTTATAAGTTCTAAATATCAAACAGATTTGATAGTCTTCTAAAATCTCTAAAGTTTGACATCTTAGACACGTTTTTGGGCTTTGTGTTTCAAACAAATCTTGTAGATGACGAAAAATTGAGTGAGGGTTCTTCAAGTCAAATTTGAAAAATAATGTCGGGATGATACTCAAAAACGTTATTTACAGCAGTAAAAAAACCAGTCCGAATCTGGACAGATTAACTTCGGTTTTCTTAATCTAACTCATAAAAACTCGATTTTTCAAGCCTTAATCCCTCAACCCAAGTACTATAATATGAAGATAACTTCTTCCCTCAAATCATATAAAAAATTGGGCCTCAAAGACATACTTTAGGTCACCCAAAAACTATTTTTTCAAAGTAGATCTAGAAAAACAGACCCTAAATGTGATTAGTGAAAAAACACTAATCTGGGACTAATTGAGCACGAAATAAAAATTGTAAAAATATAGAGTTTACCTATTTGGTGTTGTGCACAAGATTGAAGAAGGAGATTTCTTCAATCCAAGCCTTGAATGGCTTAATCTCCAAGGTTGTCCTCTCTAATCCTCTCTAGATCTATAGCCTTCAAGTCTTTTTGTATAACCCTAATGGCTTAATCCTCTCTTTATATACCTCTGACAGATTATAACTTTGAAATACTTTATTGCCCTCATACTTAAAGCCTAATAACCCTTGTGAGCCATTCCTCACAATTATATGCAATTACAATACAATTACTTTAATTTTTACTTAAAAATTATTATAACTCTTCAAAAAAAATACTAACCCTTCCCACATTTTTTTTCCTCTTCTTTTCTTCTAAAATATTATAATATTTTAATTTAATTTATTTAATTTAGTTCGGGCGTGACATTCTACTTCCTCGGGTGCTGCTAGAGGCGGTACTACCTCATGATCGCTGCTCGAGAAGTCGCTGGTAGACATAGCTAAAAATATACATACGCAACAAAATAAGTTCATCTCCAAGGGTTAGAAGATATTTCTAACGTACTAGTGAGTGCCTTGGTCTCTGGGTTTGTTCGGAATCCGAAAACTCTTGCTCTGATACCACTGTTGTCACGACCCAATCTCACATGAGTCATGACCGGTCAACGAGCAAGCTCGCTAAAGACCCTTTTTAATGAGTTTAGAGATTCATCGAACAATTTTAGATAATCAAATAGCGGAAAGCGTGAAATAACCCAGAGTGCAATAATACTCACAACAGTTCATTAATTTGATTTAAAGATACAAAACAAGCTTTATGGGCTGATACATCTAATGATCAAAAAGACACAAGGAACTTCAAGGCCAAGGGCTCCCTACTCCTGTTTTTCTGATCCTGAAAAAAGTTTTAGAAAAACGCATAAGCTATAAAGCTAGAGTGAATTTAGTACATGCCCAAACCACAAGTTTCATGGACAACCAATATCATTTCCTGCAAGTAAAACATTTCAGATCAACATAGTATGAGTGGCTCAATAGCCTCAAGAGTAGTATCTTTGACTCATTCCGGTCATATCAGATTTTCGGCATCTTCCATTCATGATCCTGCAACAAGTGCATATTGATTGCTTTTGGGTATTCCACCCGAATAGTATGACTGTCAACCAGTCTATCAAGCCAACCAATTATAGCCTCCACGGTACCAGAACAAGGGGAGCTACCCCGCAATTTGTAAAGTGGTATGATATCATCCAATGACCATCTGGTTTGGTCCCAGCCTTATAACATGTCCCTGCATGCATGGTATCTGACCCTGCCCCCAGCATTCGGGCTCTTATCCGTTTTTGACCGTATTTCATGGTCATGTCACGTCCGTGCCGAGAATCACATAAACATTTTCCACATCATGTTTGTCCATGTATAAAAGGTTTTTCACAAGTTCTTACTTTTGCAAGAGTGATAACATAATAGATTTTCCCCGGCTCAATAGCCATAACAGTAATTTATGAAACGAGTGAACAAGTAAGTAAAATTACGAGTAGAGAAGGCATGTACAAATTCACCTTTTTATTTGAGTTGGTTCTCTTTTGATTTAACACTTCAATCTGCCACAAAACCTAAGGAAGACAACTAAGTTTCTGCCGAACACTAGATGTTTCTGCCGAGCTGAGCTGCCGGCTTAAAGGAGGGCCAGGCTGCTCTGGCCGAATGGCCGAGCTCCAGGGTAAAACAAGTGACCGAAGGCCTTCTGTCCGGAGGATAGTGGCCGGTTGGGTGATATAGAAATATTAGCTAACAAGGTTCATGGGCCGAAGGGTTCTCATGCCGAGCTAAGGTTTTGCCGAACAAGGCATTGTCGAGCCAAAGACCTGCTGGACTAAAGGTTCTGCCGAGCAGAGGCTTTACCCGAGCTGAGCTCTGCCGAGCAGGAGTTTGCCGAGCAGAAGCTTTACCCGTGCAGGGGTTCTACCGAGAAAATGCTCTGCCGGACGACTAACTCTGTCGAACCGCCAATAAGGGCACTGGGGACTTCGGCAGTGCGGGAAATGATGCTTTGGGAATAACTGCTGGTCGAAAAGGACAATAAGGTGACTGTATGACTCTGGGGATAAATGCCCGAGCTACTGACTATTTAGTCGAGCTCAAATAGCTGAAGAAGCTCAGAGGCGGACTGCCCCTTTGCCGAGCAGAAGTGCTCCGACAGTGGGAGGTCGGCAGTTGGTGCGGGGTGGTCAGTAATGTTTGCGATATGGTCCGGTATGCTTTGCCGAACTGAAAGAGGTTTAGCCGGAGAGTTATGAGTTCCGTTCGAACAGACTTGGTCGAGGGCCGAGCTGCCGAACAGTGAGACAAGGGTCTGGGTTGCTTCGGTTAAGCCAAAGGAAGGTTGCCGAGCAACATTAGTGCGACTTAGTCATTTAATGGACTTGCCGACCAAGATTAGAAACAAAACTTGAGGAATTATGTCCGAAGGACTAAGGGGTCTACCTTGGATCACAGGAGCTGATCGGATAGGCTTCTGCCGAGCTAAGTGCTATGGGGACAAGCTGGTCCGGCAAGGGTTCCACTGCTCCGCTGATAGGCTTGGCCGAATCAAGAATGGATGGTAACTCTGGATAACAGTCAGTTCGGATGTCTCTAGCACTCAGGGAGTGAGTTTAAGTGTTCGGCCGAGAGTTGGCCGAGCACCAGGACAAGTGTTTTCTCTCTCTCTCTAGAGCTTGAATGTGGGGAAGAGTTTTGGTGTGAAATGAATGCTCCAAAGGGTTCCTTTTATAGGGGTTCGGAAGCCTGGGGTGGTAGTTGGGATCATTAAATGTTGATTGGAGGTTTTCTTAAACCTGCTGAACAAGTCAGGGACTTGTCCCATCGAAGTCAGGACTGAGCAACTCTGCAGGACAGTCTGAACCTGCGACTGACTTGTCCCATCCGTGTCAGGCGGCTGGTCAGTCCAGATGGGACTAGACCCTGCAGCTCGGCACAGCTGCTGCCGCACAGCTGGCACGGGTTCGGAGCGGGGTGGTCGGTCTGAACGGTCGGGCTGGGCTAAACTGGATTGGTCCGGTTTGGTTTGGTTGTGCGGCAGATTGGGGATGGGCTGGTCCGGTCTGCACCGAACGGCTGGGCTCACCCCTCTTGGGCTTCCTAGCTCACTTCCTCTTAGTTTTTCTAAGGGTCCAACATTCCAATACTAACCCAAATGGTTTTAAATATTTAAATATAATCCAAAAAAATATTTCTAATAATTAAATGAAATTCTATTTAATTGGGACGGGGTCTCACAATGTTTCTTCTCGCCATTTCTCAATCCGAGGATCTTCATCCAAGCCCTAACTTTAAAACTTGAAGGAATGGAAAATATAATGGGTGTTCCGGAGAGCTCTCATGGAGGGGAACAAGGTTTCTCCTTGGGATTTCTTCATCCAGGGCTTGGAGGGTGGAGATAAGGAGGAAAGAAAGAGAAGCTCCATTAATGGAGGTAGAGAGAGATGAGAGAGCTTTAGGGTTAGCAAAATGAGGAAGAAGGAAGGTTTGGGACATTTTTGGGATTAAAAACCGAGTTTGGGGAAGATTACCAAAATGCCCCTCATTAAAAACAAGCAAAATCGCGCAATTCTACAGACCATCGTCCGGACGAAAGTCACGGTCGTCCGGACGAAACCCCATGGTCCAGACGAAGACCAGCCATGGTCCGGACGAAGCCTCCTGCTACCCCAAAATCTCTTTCTGCCACCGTCATCCGGACGAAGGGAAGGCGTGGTCCAGACGAAACCTCCTAAAACAAAATTTATATTTTCGGGACCCGTCGTCCGGACGAACCTCAAGCGTGGTCCGGACGAAGCTAGCAGAAAAGTTCCTAAATGCGACGAAAAGACACCGAGCCTTCCTAAACCATCCGAGGACACCTCCCGAACATTCTAGGCACCGAAATGACATTCCAAGGCTATCCTTTAGCTTTTCTCGAGGTCACGAATGCATCAAATGGTCAACAAACGACGAACGAACAAAGGACGATCAAGCTTCAATGATCCGGACAAGAATGAAATTCGCGTTGGGGAGGATCAACCCACAAGGACTCCTTTTCAAGATTCACCCAACCTTTCTACGATCTCGACTGCTCTAAGGTTCAATGAATTATATTTTATTTCTTCGAAATCGAATTTTAAAAGGAATGGAAATTCAGGTCGTGACATCTCAACCTCCTTCAAAGAATTTCGTCCCCGAAATTTACTAGGGATAGAGGTGCATCAAAACCCCAAAGAACAAAAGTTCATGTCCATACCATGAACCACGCGATAGGATCGAAAGGGGACACTCCCCGATACAAGGGACACCGATACGGTTGTCAACTCAACAAGGATGCAACGGCGAAGGGAGTCACTCTTCTCAAATGAAATTGACCAACAATGTGCAACACAATAACAAGGAGAACAATATTTCCCAACGAACTAATCAACCATCAATCAAGCAATCAAAAGTTTTCCAAGGGAACTAGCAACAAGACGGCAACACCGAGAGTAATTCTCTTCATAGAGACAAACATTGAAAGAACATAATTCCAACGATACGAGAGTCAACCCGCGTGCAAGACTCTTGCAAGGATGATCATCAAACAATGGGACAGTAAGCCACGAGTTCTCCTGAGAACGGACGATCAACCATGGGCATATGCCAGGTTCGAAATCCAATTATGTGCCGCACAAAGGCAAAAGGGGAAATTCCCAAATTGGCACAACAATCACGATTACAAATGATACAACAAGCGATAGTTTCTCCAAACTAGCTCAGAAATATAAGGTCATCGGCCGAAAGCAACAACACGTACACGGAGCAGGGATAAGCGGAGATACAATCGGTGGTATTCATTATTTTGTTATTTCACCATTTTCGTACATGTGTTCTTATACAATTTTCGCAGCGCTAATTCCCACGAACACCAACACGCATCTACACATATATATATATAGGTGGACATATACGTCCCCACACACACACCCAATGTGAGATCAAGTGACACAAGGGCTTGATTTAGAAATGTTCCGGCCGGACACGTACTCCACTCAACCTCCTTGGGTCATCCATAGTCACACGATCAAAGGAATAACACACGCAGTCGATTCTCCACAGAAGGTGCAAGAATAGACGACTCAACCACTCGCTCCCAATCTACCACGATCTACCCACGTCACGGGTTCCAAAATGATTCGCGAGATCGATAGGAATTCCAAGAGCACATCCAACTGAACAAGTGGAGGCAAGATCAACGTCGTTCATTATCAGCAACCGAAATAACACGAAGAACTTCGACACTCGGTCAGGAAGCCCACCAAGAGACCGCGAATTTAACAGAGGGGTTTCACCCAACACAGTTCTAAAGAAGGGAAGCGATATTTGCACGAAAGTCGCTGCACCGCCAAAACAAACTGCGGAAACAAAAAAGTGGATGCCAATAGGTGCATCGCCAAAATTGGTTCCTCTCTCGATTCCGAAGTTTAGCAATAAACAATTGCCAACTTGAATTTCCTTGTTGCCGCTGCGCACTCTGATATCGACCGAAGATGGTATCACAATTTGATCCACACTATGCCTTGAAGTTCACGCTCTATAGTTTACCGTCGACAGAGCACTCGAAGGAGAAGTCGCACGGGTATAGCACAATCAACGGGTAAGTCACAGAGAGACTGTCATTCAACAGGGATTCCACGAATCAACCATGCAATAGACCAAAGTCTGAATACGTCAATTAGCGAAGTACAAAGATCACAACGAAAGAATGCCAGTATCAATCAAGCCAAGTGCCACACAGAAGAGAAAAGGGACAACTCCCGATCGGGTGTGGACTCTAAAGTCACCGCCGAGCCGGACACGGCTGAACAGTACAAGAGAGAGTGGTTGGCGCGTAAGACGTGGCCAAAAAGAGTTCATGATGAACAGAACCGAACATAAAAGTGCTCCAACCGAATCGCATCTATTGTCGTGCAAGGGAAAAGCCGAAAGGAAACATGGCCGCACAAACACATGGCCGAGTAAGAGTCAGCTGAACGAGAACACAACCGCACTGGGGTATTACCGAGTCAAAGCGTCGCCAATCGGAATAAGACATTGCAGAATGCAGGTGCGGGATTAAATCGTCCATTATTGCACTAGGCACAAACTTGTCGTACTGCCGGCACCATGCCGTATAAGAACAGATCCGAAGAAACAAGGGATAATAATCATACGAGGTAGAGGATCAACTGGCCGACCTAGACAAGGCCGCACTGACGGAGCACTGCCGCGCAAGAACAAGTTGGACACAGCTAAAGAAGCGTTGTAATACAGAATCAAGACTCAACCAACAGGATACGAGAGAACCACATCCGAGATTTGCTGTAACTGCACCGTGCGTGCCATCGGGCATAGGAGAGTCGAGCGAAGAAATCTTTCCGAGAGGCTAGCACACGACTAGTAACCAAGTCAAGTCACGTCAAAGTTCAAATGGGCACGAGAAGAATAAGCATCTTCCAAGGAGCGTCTGGTTGCCACGGAAACAACAACTCCAAACTTCAATTCACAAACGTCTACTTCGAACCTCGAACGATTTTACCGACTACAATTCATCGCGAAACCACGACTAGGCAAAAAGGGTGCGCTATCGTCGCACTTACACTCACATGCTAACGAACAAAGACGTTGGGACATCTCACTTTACAGGCAAACACAAGCAACTCAACCTCCTTAAAAGAGTGAAACCAGAAAAATCACGACTACGTCTTAATGATCTCATTAAAGTATGGAACAAACGAGGATTTCTACAGACCAACAAGCCATTCTTACCACAATCTCTCGGAATTTGCATCACAAAACCACAATGAACATGTCACCTACTCTCAAAGGGGCTCAACAAGGTGCTAAGAATCGCCGACTAGTGCCAGAACTTCCCAATAGAATTCTACTACGCCAACATAAGATCGAGATTCTTACCTATATAGCGACAAGGTAAAAGAAACAACTACGATCACCTCAAAATTTTCCAAAGGGTTTCAACCTATTACAGATACTTACTCAACTCTAGAAATCCTAGAGGAGACCACAACAGCACGAAGACTACCAAAGAATGCATCGAAGATGCCAAGGGTAGGGATACAGAGATACTCAACAACTACAAGGCAACTGAACTTACCATAAAGATTAACACTCGACTTCCCAGGGATGGAGAAACTCAACATCCGTGGAAGGAGACAGAACAAACAGAGTATCAACAAGAAGCGGAACCAAGAAACAAGAGTGCATCACAAGCACCCAAGCACGATGAAAGAACAATGTAATGACCAAGAAAACCCATGGAGACTAGGTGTCTCCCCACGGTTCCAAGGTATTCGAACCGAAAGCTCTGATACCAAGTTGTCACTCTCCGGATTTTCAAACCATTTTTTTAAAACAATTTAAATAAAAGCAGGGGGATCAACACTTGTAATATCTATGTACTTCTTTCAAATTCTCATTACACTCATTATACAATATGAATAGAAAAGCGGAAGCTACAACAAATGCCAAACGGCTACAACTGAAGTGTTGAACAGAAAAGAAAAGAGAGGGTACATCCCACCCTCGGGAGCCAACAAAAGTGCTAAGAGAAACCTGCTGCAACGATCCCTGAAAAACCCGGTAGCTGACGAAGCTCCAAGCTCAACAATCTCAACACGTCTCTGCAACAACCTGTGGGGGGGACCACGAAGGTCTGAGCATACCATGGCTCAGTAGATAAACTCCTGACCACTACCAAACATGCACGGGCGGTGCATACCTAGGAGGGGCCAACACAAGTAGGGACTGTCAAGAACTAGAACAACAGTAGTGGCAACAACAGTAATAAAGCTGAAGAGAGAAGCACAAGTAGTAAAGTAGTAAAGTGAGCGCGAACTGAACTGTAGAGGTGACCGGGCTACGAGTACATCTACTAATCTCCGTTGTTTCCCAAGACCCCTAAACAAGGCGTCTACTTAGCAAGGACTCCTAAACAAGGCGTCACATAATTGTCAATGTATCATTTGAAGTCCTGAACAAGGCACTCCATATTTATTTGATGTTGATGGGCTATGAAAGTACATTCATGTTTTTCTTTCTTTATTACAGATAAGATATCTTGCCGGAATCCTAACCAAGGCATTCCATTTTATTTAGTATGTTATGAACCCCTGAACAAGGCATTCCACTCTCGAGCGAGTGTTTAATATTTGAAGTGTAGATGGGGCAAGGCTTGATTAGCGGCATGTCTATCCATTAACCAATCCTACCGGTCATTCCCAAATAACGTTGGGAGGGCTCACATTGCCCTCATTGTGCACAATGTCGTGGATGGAGCGACCATCCTAGGACCCACATGACAAGGGCGTCATGTATCAAATATCCAATATCAATCCCCAATGATATGTAGTACCGCGGGATAGAGCAAACCCTCCTAACCCGGATAGATTCCATCTCAACCCGGACCCTGGGGCATGTAACCTCCTAGTCCCGTTCATTTCCAAACCAAAACAGTAAAGTCAAGGGGTTGGGGCAAAGACCTCCCACACCCGAGATGGATCCTCGTACGCCAGCCGTAACATTTTATCGTAAGTATCATTCTTGGTGTTCTGTTTGGTTATGCTCACATTGATGATTCAAGATTATCCAAAGGTGGTTCTCGTAGGATCTATCCCAGTATTGGTTGTATATTATGTTCATTTCATTCATTTCATGTTTGGGTGAATCCAACATCATTTCATTCATCCCGATAAAGCAATCCCAAGGCTAGATCAAGTTCCCGAAGGTTACCATGCACTTGCCAAGGAAATTCACCCAAACCATATGACCACCGCAATGACAACCACGACCGTACCAAGGTGAGACACCACATTTCATTTCGCAAGTCCCATATGATCTCACTAGTTAGCTTATTTCCCAAACCGCTCGCTCAAAGTTCATTTCTATTTTCAACACCTTTCAACCAATCGTATACCCAAATTTGCCCCACGGCTAGTCCACGACCATTCTCCTTCACTAGAATCATTCAAGACTCGCTAGGGACTTTTATCGAACATGTGGCGTCTATAAATTTGTGGGTGATCAACTAATCGTGTAACCACCAATCGACATGTGTAACAATATTTATTTAACTATCGACGCCTAATAACCCAAGTTCTCGTGATTTTACTGACGGACTTCACCCTAGTCCCGAATGCTACACGATCATAATACTATGGGAATTTGGGACACAAATATACGAACTCTATACACACACACGTACGCATTCAATAGAGGTCAAGAATTTACCCACCGGAGCAATTACCGGAAAGTCGCCGGAAAATGTTGCCGGAAAATGTTGCCGTGAACCGAACCCGCCACCGCATAGATCGCCTCATCCTCTTCAACATTCCTCAAGGCCGCATCTCCATAGCTCCTCGTCGGAAAGTCGCCGGAGTTTCAAAAGTTGTCGGGTGATGAAACCATATAGATCACCGTGTATCTCTCGTCAATGTTTCTTCTCGTCATTTCTCAATCCGAGGATCTTCATCCAAGACCTAACTTCAAAACTTAAAGGAATGGAAAATATAATGGGTGTTCCGGAGAGCTCTTATGGAGGGGAACAAGGTTTCTCCTTGGGATTTCTTCATCCAGGGCTTGGAGGGTGGAGATAAGGAAGAGAGAGAGAGAGAGAGAGAGAGAGAAGCTCCATTAATGGAGGTAGAGAGAGAGATGAGAGAGCTTTAGGGTTAGCAAAATGAGGAAGAAGGAAGGTTTGGGACGTTTTTGGGGTTAAAAACTGAGTTTGGGCAAGATTTGTTAAAGATACTGGTCAGGACAGCTGAGTAGTTCTCTTTTGCTGTGATTGTTGCTCTTGATCTTCCGGAAGATAATGTCTGATGTTCCAGAAGATGAAGACTCATTGTGTTGGTGTTCTGGAAGTCTAGTTCTGATGTTCTGGAATATGGTGTTTGGTCAGTATTAATTTATCTTTCATTGTGGGATATTCCGGAAGATGATTGGTGTTGTTCCGGAAGATGGTGGTTTAGTTTGGTTGTTATGTTTGACAGCTGTAGGATCTGTTAGGGGTAGCTACTGTCACATCTGGTTAGTTATTATAGTTGAGTATGTCGGTGTATTGTCAGCATAAAAAGGGATTGTGATGTATTAAAATGCAAGTGATCGAAATAATAAAGTAAGATTGAAGTGTCTTCAAGATTTGATATTTCAAGAAATCAAGATTCAAGAATGTGTAGTGTTTCATCTTTTTCTTCATGGTATCAGAGCCTAATGCTCCAACGAGCCTCTGAATCTTCATCAATGGTTGTCTCTCTATCTACTCTGCCTTCCTCTTTCTCACTCCTGATTTCAAATATCTCAACCCTTGTCACAGTTAAGTTGGAATCCAATAATTTCAACATCTGGAAAAATCAGGTATATAATATCATCAAAGCTGCTGGTTTTGTGTCGTATATTGATGGTTCAAATTCCTGTCCTCCTGAATATGTGATTGATGAAAACAATGATCAAAGCCTAAATCCCCAGTATATTCAATGGAAGTCCATTGATTCCCATATTCTAACATGCATATCTGCCACTTTAACACCCACGGTATATGTGATCATCCTAAGTTGTCAAACTTCTTTTGATGCTTGGACTCATCTTGAAAGGAAGTATACTTCACTGTCAAGATCTCATATCCATCTTCTGAAAAATAAGTTGAATAGCATCAAGAAAACAGGTTCTGTTGAGAACTATCTTCAAGAAATTACTCATATAACAGGCCAGCTTGCCTTGTCTTCTGCCAAGGTGGATGATGAGCATTTAATTCTTATAACCCTCAATGGTCTGCCCGATGAATATGATGCCTTCAAGACCACTATCAGAAACAGGGGAGATCACATATCTAAGGCTGGATTTTCCTCTTTATTGTGCTCAGAAGCCCTGCGTGTTGAGACCAAATCTCAAATGTCTCAGCATAGAGAACCTACTATGGCTTTCACTGTGAGCAAAAATAATAGGGGGTTTCATCAATCTAATGCCAGAGGGTATAATGGAAATCAGAGGGGTAGAGGAAGGAATTTTCCTCCCTACAGAGGAAGGAATTCTGCAGGTGCTCAGTCCTTGCATAAAAGGCCCTCCTACTAGCAGATTTCCAATCAACAAATTGTTTGCCAGATTTGTGGGAAGCATAACCACACTGCTGTAGAATGTTGGCATAGGTTGAACAATGAGTTTCAACCAGGAAATGTGAGTAACAATCAATGGTCCAATGGGTCTGGAAAAGGATATCCTCAAGGAACTGGTCAAGGTGTCCATGATCAGTCTAAGGCCTATGTCACCTCTACCAATATTGATGACAATGGGAATACTCCCTGGTATATAGATTCTGCTGCAACAAACCATGTTACCAATGATCTGGGTAAGTTGCAGATTTATGAGCCATATCATGACACTGATTAGGTTACTGTTGGTAATGGTTCAAATCTCTCTATTCAACATTCTGGTCAAGGTATCCTTCCAACTCCTCATGGTAACCTATCTTTGACTAATGTTCTTCATGTTCCTAACATAAATTCCAGCCTTTTATCTATTCATAAACTTGCTCTTGATAACAATCTCTCCATCTCATTTGATTCTGACTCTGTTCTTGTCCAGGACAAGAATACTCAGCAAGTTCTAGCTCAAGGTTGTCCTAATAGTCATGGTTTATACCAGCTTTCTGTTGATCCAAACAGCAAACTGTCCTCCATAAATTGTTTGTCTTCTAAAGTCACTTCACCTGCTG
>NMUG010004442.1:0-13872 GCA_002855965.1 Monotropa hypopitys | reverse complement strand
AGCCGAGGCATGGGGTGCTAGTCACCCCAAAGCCAATCCTAGGAGGATACTCCTCCATTAAAGCTACAACAAACACAAAACACAAATAAAACACAAACATTGAAATGAAACACAAATTTTATTAAACTTAACCCTAGCAATAGATTACATAGATATAGAGAGGAGAGAAAGTCTTACATCGTCAAAGCTCGGCAAAAACCCCAACACTCCATGTATGAGCTCCAAATACTAGAGAGAAGTGGGAGAAGAAGAAGAGGAGGAGAGTGAGGCTCTCTCCTCAAAACCTAACCCTAAAACTAAGAAAAACGTATCCCCCCGAATTACGTTGGAGTATATATACTCCCCACCCCATTTAATTACAAAACTGCCATTAATGAATCATTCTGCAAAAAATTCGCCAGGAGGGACCGGTCCCCAACGGCACGGGGCACCGGTACCCGCTGTAGGTTTTGCCTTCTGCACTCGTTCTTCCGGTAGAGGTCTCAGTTGATTGCGGGAATTGGGGGAGGGACCGGTCCCCGACGGTACGGGGGACTGGTACCGGGCCCTTTGTTCAGCCTACTGCCCAAATCTGCAAAAGTTTGGCGCTTTGCTCTTGGCTTCCCTTCTTCCGGTAATTGGTGCCTCCTCTTCTAGAAATTGGCATAAAAATGCCCCTTGTTGCTCTTGACTTCACCACATGGCTCGGGTTGGTCTCGGGGACTTCCGGACTCGTCCGGGAATCAATAAATAACCTTAAAAACATAAAAGACTACAAAACAAAGGAAAAGTAAAAAAACGAACTAAAATATAAATGAAAATACAAAGAACTAGAATAAAAAGGAGATGAAATAGGCACACAAAACTACAAATTAGCGTACCAATCAGTAGACAAGACTTCCAACAATAGTTCGATACAATGTTGCATCAGGAAAAGGAGCGCCATCGGTAGGAGCATAGTGAGCACTAAGCTCAAGAGAACTATCAACCCTTTGTGTATCAGGGAGGAGTGTGCTGAAGAATATCTGCAATGTATTTGGATTGGGACAACAAATAACATTTAGGAGAAAAGGCAACCTTGATACCCATGAAATAGCGAAGAGAGCCCAAATCCTTCATATCAAATTGACAGCTCAATTCTTTCTTTAAACTAGCAATCCCATTAATATCATCACCTGTAATAATCATATCATCGACATACAAGGAAAGAATAATATGGCCAGCCGGAGTAGACTTAATAAACAAAGCTCAATCATGATGACTAGCAGAGAAACCAAAGAGAAGTAACCACCATGGAGAACTTCTCCAACCAGGCTAGAGGGTTCTGTTTGAGACCATATAATGCCTTTTTGAGTTTGCAAACCTGGCCATAAGAGTGAGAAACACTAGGAGGCGAGACCATATACACTTCTTCTTTGAGATCACAATTCAAAAAGCATTTGTAACATCCAACTAAGAAATATGCCAACGGTGAACATAAGCCACTGCAATGAGAGCACATATAGTTGTCATCTTGGCAACAGGGACGAAGGTGTCAATGCCATAGTGTTGAGCAAAGCCTTTAGCAATCAATCTAGCTTTATAGCGCTCAACTGAACCATCAGACTTGGTTTTAATTTTATAAACCCAACGAGAACCAATAGCGCTTCTACTAGGCAGAAACGACATCAAATCCCAAGTATCGGTGCGATGGAGAGCAGACAGTTCCTCATTCATAGCCTGCTACCAAAGAGGATTACGAATTGCCTCTATATAGGACTGAGGCTCTAAAGAGTGTGAATAGATGACAAGAAGAAAGTAAAGGAACTAGAATAACAAGAACAGTCAAAATTACATTTGGTGGAAGGAGGATGATCAAGCACAAAAGCTTCTTGGGTGGCATTAGGAGGGGAAGAATCATCTGTAGAAGGAGGAGGCATTGAATTAGTTGTTGTTTGAGACCTGTGAGAGAAATGACAAGGAAAAGGCTACACAAGAGATGTGTTAGGATTATTAGAGGTAACAACGGTAGAGTTCGGAATATAAGTGACATCATCAGAGAAGCGGTCAATACGAATTAGCTCAGACTGGGTTAATGTCACGCCCTGGAATTTCAAGCCAATTTTTTGAAATGCATTTTATGAATGAAAACATCTAATACCATACCAATATTTCCCTGGTGCCAAACAAACACAAGCATCCACTCATGATATCCAAATAAAAACCAACATGTAAAGGTTTACAAGTTCCAAGAAAGCTTACAAAACAACTACCAACTGTTCTCAAACAGTTACAAAACCTTTCTTAAAGTAAACCTCACTACTGGAAAATGGGGAAAGAAGGATGAACTCGATCGGTATGCATGCTACCTTCAAGATTGGGGCCCGGTACCTGAAAAATATAGAGCGTTACGCCCAGTAAGAAGATCTATATCCAATAATACATATGGTTGTGGTGAACTAGTGTGTGTTGTCCAGAACACATACAAATGGTTTGGCCCCAAATCATTCATTTCATTTCCTTTTAAAGCATGCCCTTTTCTTTCATTTCTAATCTAGCGACTTTCCAATGATTCCATTTTCCAATACATTTTCATTTTTATTTCCATTTATGAATCCGAGAATTCCATCACAAGTCCATTATGGATTTCATCCTAAATACCTCCCTTTATCATGTTTTGGAGTTGTAGAACTTCACTTGGGTTATTTCCAGAATAGTGACTTGTCAACATACTATATGTCTATTCCTCGTATTCTCTGACAAGTCGGGCGAGCCCATTCAAACCCCCATTGTGCAATGTCTTGGATGATAGATCCATCCAGAGAATCAAAATTTCCGAATAAGAAACCCATTTAGTTCATAATAATAGTCATAGTAATAATGTTCCTAACCGATTCTAGTGCCAATTACAATTATTTTCTAGCCGATGCTAGTATCAATTTCCAATTATTTCCTAACCAATGCTAGTATAGATGTCCATTCATTCCAAGCTTATACTTGTGTCATTTTTCATTTATTCCAAGCCTATGCTTGTTTCATCTCAAAAACCGTATTCCATGTGTAACTCATAATCCAATCATGGTTCCAATTTCAAATCACACTTCTAAGATAGGACAAGAACCTCCTAGCCTTAGTTTTCATTTTTGTTTCATGCAACTCATATGGTACCAATGCATTTTAATGCAATTCCTACTAATTTCATGTTTTCCAACTCAATTTTACCACAAGGATGCAATAAGGGCAAAAGCCCCAAATTTGAGAACCAATCACAACTAGGGTTTCAAGGAATTTGGGTGTTGTTCAATCAACATAATAGACCTTGTAATTGATGACGCCAATACTTTCATTTGACCAAAAACAATTCAAATATCCAAGGAATTTTGGATTAAAGAAAAGACCCTATGCCAATCAACCCATGAAACTCAAAAGCGAACTTAACTTCATGAATGGGTTTTAAGCAAGAGGGAGAAGAGAGAAAGCACGCACATACTCATTAGAGCTATAGAAAATCTTACCTTTGAGAGTTAGACTTCGAAAACCCTAGGCGATGGCTCTTCACAAGTGGTAGAACAATGTAGATAGATGGAGAGAGCGTCTCGAGATCTACAAGCTTCTTTCTGACGAAAATCTTTGAATATTGATCGTTTGAAAGATATAGAAGAGAGAAGGTAGAGAGAGAAAGTGGGTTTGAGTGGTGAGAGATAGGGTTTTCTCTTAGAGAGGGAGAATATGCTAGAAAAATGAGTTAGAGAGGCAACAAGCATGAATTTATACCCCAAAATTCGGCTGGATAAGACTGCTTTTAAAAACTCAGATTTTCAGAGTTACTACCGGAAACGATAGAGGTCATTTCCAGAAATGGTATAAGGAACAGGGGAGAAGGCTTGGTTCTTCTGGAAATAAAATGAGAGGAGTTCCAGAAATAAGAAGGGGATGAAGAGATGACTTCTGGAAGAGGAGGTCACTACCGGAAGCGATCCCTCGCAACATTCCACACACGCACACAATCATTTCTGGAAATCGCACCCACCACTACTGGAAATCAAGGACACAATATCTCCATCCACTCACTCGTGCAATTGGAGTGAGCCACTTCCGGAAACGGACACTCTCGGCATCAACAATTTTCACCCAGATTAGAAACTACCGGAAATGAAACATGCCATTTCTAAAAATATAGCCAAGCTCCACCTTCGATCACTTCTACAATGCAACTTTAGGAAATCCAAGGCTAATTTCTGTAAATTCAACCAACCACTTCCCTAACTTCAACCACAAAACCATCTATCGGAAATGCAAAGGACCACTTTCGGAAATTTCAAAGATTTCCAGAATTTTCCAACTTCGCTCAAATCGATCTCGAACCTTCTCGAAACACATCAAGTCAACCCGAAACCCTTGGATAACAATCAAAACCCCTCAGAAACAAATTTTCTTCGAATAACTCCAATATTTCTCGATAATCGGCTATAAAACAAATTAATAAACCATAAAATAATTCGGAAAATTTTATAAAATTCTAAGAAATGACAGTTAAGTTATGAGAACTAGAAGGAACAGAAAAGAAAGGAACACGCTCAAGAAAGATATCATGGTGAGAGACATATAACTTGTTAGAATTGGGATCAAAACAACGATATCCCTTTTGACCTACACCATAACCAAGAAACACACAAATAGCAGAACAAGCAGGTAACTTATGTCTTTCAGCACTGGGACAAAGAACAAAGCAAGTACTACAAAAAACCCGTAAAGAAAATAATGAGCATGATTATATAACCTTTCGTAGAGAGAGAGTCTGAAAGTTGGAGTTGTGGGGATTCTATTAATCAAATGGACAGCAATGTGAACAGACTCACCCCAAAACGCACTAGGAACATCAGCAGGCAACACAAGAGAACTAACAGTCTTCACAATGTGTCGATGTCTTCTTTCAGCAACCCCGTTATGTGGCGAAGTATCAGTACAAGATGATTGGTGCACAGTACCATCAGAGAGAAGCAACTGTTCAAAAGCACTAGAGGTATACTATTTAGCTAAATCACCCGAAAACACTCAATAACAACAGAGTGCTGAGTGCGAACAAGAGACCTGATGACTATATAAATGTTTAAAAATTCTGAGCGGTGTTTCATGAGATAGACCCAACAGTGTCGAGTGTAATCATCAATAAAAGAAACAATATCTCGACCCTCTTTTAGTGGCTACAGTAGCAGGACTCCATATATTAGAATGAATCAAATCAAAAGGTGCAACAGAAAAGTACTCGGCAAGGCTGAAAATTTAGTCAGTTTACAACCACTGCAATCAGAAATATGATGCGAGTTCAATGTTCCCAAACATCCTTTAGATCCTAAAAATTTTAAGTGAGGAGCTGAAACATGATCAAGTCTAGAATGCCATAATTAAAAACTAGAAGAAGAAGAATCTAAAGAAAAAGAGGATATATCAAGAGTCGAGGCGAGACTTGAAACATCAATTTCTGGAACTTGCAGCTTATCCAAAACATATAATCCCCCCTTCCTATAGCCTATCCCAATCAGCTTCTTAGATTGAGGATCCCGCACAAAACATGAAATGGAAGAAAAATGCACAGAAAATCTAGAATCACATAACTGACCAATGGAGACAAGATTCATTTTAAGTGTTAGAATGCAGTAAACATTATAAAGGGATAAGGAAGGTGTGCAAACAGAACCAATGCAAGACAAAGACATGGTAGATCCATCAGCTGTCATAACAGACACAAGAGAAGGAGTAGAACAAGTAGAACTAAAAAATGAAGAATCTGGTGATATATGATGAGAGAGACTAGAATCTAAAATCCACAAAAACACATTCATACCTAAGGAAGACGAGGAAGACAAACCTATCGAAGAGGAAGTGGACATGACAGATGGTTGTGGTGGCAGTTGAGACTGCATAGAGAGACTTTTGGAATTGATCTTCAGACAAAACTAGATCAAACTGAATCAATCGTATGGCCAGATCGGGAAAAAATTGTACAGACGATCAGAAAAATTGGGAGGAGTGAATGAGACGATCAACCTTACATGACACAATGCTCTGATACCATGATAGATGTGCAATGAGCTAGAAAGAAGAAGATGGCTATGGTTTATTATTACGAAAGCTTGTTTTACTTACAATATTACAAGGCTGCCCTATATATAGAGAGAAAACAAAATAAAAAAGGACATAACAAAGAAGGAAATAAATGCAATAGGAAATAACAAAAAAGGAAACCAAAATCTTTATTTCCTAACAGCACCGACCACACAAGCACGAGTCCATGCAATACAGGAACATGGAGGAGAATCATTCATGGATCAAGTGACAAGGTGCATGCTTATGGGGATCATGCTCCCTTTTTTGTGGGTAGCATGGGAATTATGTTCCAAAGTAAAGCAAACAGAGTTGTTTGGAATTGCACAAAAAAGACTATTTATCTCATTCTTTTTTTCTTCTTCCCGAAAGAATTTCCATGTCCAAATCGCGAGCTTCCTTGTATCTGTTATATCTGATACTTGCACAGTTTGCATACCTCGTACGGCTTGTGGACTTCAGTTCTATTACTCTTCCTTTATTTTGCATACTTGAACAAGAAGACAAAGTAAGCGGTAGTTTAATTATATATGTTAAAAGCTATTATGTTGTGCTGGGCTAATTTGACATGGATTTGCTGCAGGTAATAATTGTTATCTTCGTCATAATCGCCGGGTCTTTTGAGGTTGATGTTTCAAATTGGTCTCCTTTTACTCCAAATGGTGTTAAAGCAGTACTGACTGGAGCAACTGTAGCGTTCTTTGCATATGTTGGATTTGATGCAGTTGCTAATTCAGCTGAAGAATCTAAGAGACCACAAGTAAGTTTTAGTGATGTGGATTTGATGCCTCTACGGTACTACAGCTGTTTTGATGCTTAATGTTTACATTTTTGTTTCATGTCTGACTTTTTTTCTTCATGTAATGCAAAACAAAATTTCAGCGGGACTTACCATTAGGCATCATGGGGAGCCTTCTCATTTGTGCCGCATTGTATATTGGTGTTTGCTTAGTCATAACTGGGATGGTACCTTACCAGTTCCTAGGAGAAGCTGCTCCTTTGTCTAAAGCTTTCACATCCAAGGGCTTGAAATATGTTTCTGTAATAATCAGCATTGGTGCCGTTGCTGGACTTACTACTACGCTTCTTGTTGGTCTTTATGTCCAGGTAAATTTCTGTAAATTTTCACATCATTGACATTACTTCATCACATTAATGGCCAGTCTAAAGTGGTGGATTTTTCTATTGAGCAGTCTAGGTTATATCTTGGCCTTGGAAGGGATGGTTTACTTCCTTCAATATTTGCTAGAGTGCATCCAACGCGCCACACTCCCATTCACTCTCAGGTTTGGGTTGGTTTTGTTGCCTGCATCATGGCCGGGCTTTTCAATGTGCATGTGCTGTCACACGTTCTTTCTGTTGGCGCTTTGGTATGTTCCTATTCACCTCTCATCATTAGCAAGTGGAGCTTCATAAATGTATCTATTTTTATTGTAGCAAAAATAGGATCAATCTTCTACACTTACATTTGGAATGGAGTCATTGAATTACCAATCACAACATGCATAGCCCTTGTTTTTAGAGAAGATGTGTCCAATGCTTGGTTGCATGGCATGCTATGATGAACGGTTTAGGAACTCAAGGAATTAATTGTGGAAACTGTGCGGCCATTCGGATAAAAAAACTGTGCACCATTGGAATCGCTGCTTTGTTTGTGGATTTTAGTTAGTACATACAGAACCAGGGTATGCAGCTAACATGAGTACTCTGGTTTGTTTCAGACAGGCTATTCTGTTGTCTCAGCATGTGTGGTAACCCTTCGTTGGAAAGATAAGAGTTCAATTCAAGTTTCTAGAAGGTGGATGTCAAACTGGAGGGAAGGTGTTGTTTGCCTAATCATAATTGCTTGCTGTGGCTTCACTGCTGGAGCAATCTATCGTTGCAATGCTTCATTTGTTTTCCTGATTGTAGCCGTTGTAATTGCTATCTCTGCCACCACTGCTCTTTATTTCCGTCAAGTAAGTACAGTTTAACGTCATACATATGGCAGCATTGCATATTGTATGCACCACAAATCCAGAAATAATTTAAACATTGCAGAAAGAAAGCTTTTCTTAATGGCCAAGGATTTAGCAATCCGAAAAAACTGATTGGAATTGGTTCAATCAGGTGAATAAGCTAATTTTACCAGTTTCTAAGAATCAGTAAGGTTGATTATTCTTTATCAAGTGTTATCTGTTGGATAGGCATGAACATTATTTGAATGTTCTCATATCTGACCTTCTTGAAACACAGGCTTGAACACTTCCTGATTTTAAGACAATGCAATGAAGAATGTCGTATAATCCTAGAGTATGGTGGGTGGTCCCATTTTGTGAGTTATGATAGGAGAGGCAAGACTAGGGATTGAAGGAAACACTTGGATTCAGTTGTTCGAGGTTAAGAGACACTGATTTTAGGAGAAAAACTAATGTAAAAAACTAGTTAATATGTACTGTTGTACTTTAGAATGACAGAGGCTTCTTAAAATATTTTGTTTGTGTATATAACCTTTATAATTTCTGTTTGCCTACGTTTGAACTTTGAAATATTTGTCTGTGTTTTATTTACTATTTTTTCTTTACAATGCACATCTTGCATCAGTGAAGCCTGTCTCTCTTAAACCCGAGAGATCTTTGGCGCCTCAGCGTGCCTATCATCTTTTAACAACTAAGCTATACATTAAGAAGAGGAGGTAGAGTAAAAATCTGGGGAAATTTTCTAAGGCCTTCTAGGACAGACCTAAAAAAGACTAGCTGAACCGTTGCAAGCAAAAAAAGTTCTTTAAGCAATCATCGTCATCTTGTCTGCTGTCATTTACAAAGACTTGCTTCTTTAAGCGATCCGTTGTGGATAAGGCAGTTACTAAGTACTAACCCATTTAGGCTAAAGATTTAAACAAGTTATTTTTGCCCTTCATTCAACTATTGCATTTCTATCATTATTTCTTCAATCGTTCTTGCTTTGTAAAGTCCTCTTTCACATTCCTTTGCACAGGCTTATACGGCTCCACCAGGTTTCTCTTGTCCATGGGTTCCAATTGTGCCCTCTGTTTGCATCTTCTTCAACATTTTCCTGTTTGCTCAGGTTTGCACATGAAGTGCCCCCCTTTTGCAATGTAGATCGATTGGACTAGAACTTTATTAGTAAGAAATAAACTCGATAATAAATGTACCAATCTCACTACCAACTTTCTTTTGGCAGTTGCACTACGAGGGCTGGGTGAGATTTGTTGTGCTCAACATTATTTCAATGGGGATTTATGCATTTTACGGGCAGTATCATGCCAATCCTGTAAGTTTGAATTCCACAATTATTTACCATAGGGCACCCGCAGAAGAAACTCAATAATTTCCATGCACCATTGTCGATGCGTATATTACTGTGGCATTATGTTTGTCGTAGCAGTTGTTTTGTATTTACATGAGAGTAGGTTCTCATCCACTGTACTATGTAAGGCATTTAAATCCTGAAAATACCATGTTGTAATATCATATTCATGCATCTATTAAGAGATTTTGATGTTATAATTAGAAAACAATATTTAGACCAGTCTTCTACAAGCTGTAATTGTCTTTAGAAGCTCCGTTCATTTCATCGACTCTTTGTTGATTACTCTGATTTTGTTAAACCGATTCGGTTTTTGTTATGTATGACTTCATGGATCTATTGAAGTACCCATCAACAGGCTTTGCGGACGATTGTTGGTTCAGTCTCTGGCTCATGGCCTGCAAATAATATTGATTCACTGATTTCCATGGCGATTTCCAAACTCTCTTATGAGTCCGCATTAAAACCTGACCTGAATTTTTTAATTGCATTTCTTCTTCTTTGATAGGTTTCTGCAGAATCAAGATGACACGTTTAAGGCTGTGGGAGCAAATAAAATATGTACTGTGCGCATTTGTTCTGTGGGTGGCACTGAAGCATCTTAATATACATTAGAAGGGCACACACCAGTGAAAGATAATTGCAAAGACAGTTTTTTTAACAAATAGGGTGACTATAAATGTGGACTAATTTGTGGGCACACGTTCTTTTAATGTTATTGTACTATGCAATGCCATTTAAGTGGAATTTAGATTATTATGTAGGGTAATTTTGGAAAAACAAAAATTGACACAATTGACAATGTGTCAACACCAAATGTTCTCTTCCTTTATATCGTTACTGTACCCGTGGTTATTAACCATTCAAGAACATTACATACAATATGAGATACCATTCAGATACAACAAAGACATATAGCACAACCACAATAAGTCAATAACTGCCAAATTTACTGTTTCATTAGTTTTTATGGGGTTCTTTTGAGCGGTTTTCTAATATTTCTTTAAACTTGTTAGGGTCCTCTTGAATAAACTTCCGTACCCGTTAATGTCTCATTTAACGCGTGCGCTTTCTTTCTCACTCTTAAAATGGACTGTAATTTTTTCAAATATGCACAAGTTACCGTACAAGTTATAGCACACTGTAACTTGTTCATATATGCATTGTAATTTGTTTAAATATGCACAAATTATAGTGATATTATATTACAAGTTACAGTACAAGTTACAATGCACTGTAACTTATTTAAATATGCAGAAGTTACAGCGACATTACATTACAAGTTACAGTGCACTGTAACTTGTTCAAATATGCACTGTAACTTGTTCAAATGTGCACAAGTTACAATGTTATTACATTATAAGTTACAGTACAAGTTACAATATGTACTGTAACTTGTTCAAATATGCACAAGTTACAGTGTCATTACACTATAAATTACAATACAAGTTATAGTGCACTGTAACTTGTTCATATATGATCGTAACTTTTTAAATATAACTGTAATTTGTTCAAATACTAGTGTATTGTCCGTGCCGATGGCACTCAACAATCCAAAAATACAACACAATACATAATGATACGATAAAACTTCGAGCATTAGTCGCGCCTTCATCACTGATTCGTGCCTTTGGCACATTGGAGTGCCCTCGGCACTCATTATGAGTGATAAACACTCGATCCGAGTTTTCAATATACCCTGTGTTGATGACACAGGGCGACAGAATAGAAAGCACAACATAATACATAAGTATACGACAAAACTTCGAGTGTTGATAGTGCTTTATACACCGACTCTTGATTTTGGCACTTTGAAATGGCTTCGGCACTCATGATGAGTGACGGACACTCGATCCGTATTTTTGGTATAGCCTGTGTCGATGGCATGAGGCGACAGAATAGAAAGCGCAATACAATACCTAAAGGTACGATAAACTTTGGATGTTAGTAGTGCCTTCGGCACTCATCCATGCCTTCGGCACTTTCGAGTGCCTTCGACACTCATGATGAGTGACGATACTCAATTCGTATTTTCAGTATAGCTCGTGTTGATGGCACGAGGCAATAGAATAGAAAATGTAACACAATACCTAAGGGTACGATGAAACTTCGAGTGTCAGTAATGCCTTTTGCATGCCTTCGGCACTCATAATGAATGACATCACTCGAACTCAACCCATGTCAATATTACTTGACTCATGTTGAGGGCACTCGGCCAATGACTTTGAATGTGAGTCATGCCTACCTTCAACACTGATGAGTGCATTACTCGTGTCTTTGAGTGCTTTCATCTCTTTCTTCCTATTAGTGATATTTGTGTGTTATTGCAAACATTTGTGAATTTTCAAGTCTCATCAAGATATGGTGAAGAACTGATTGAAGCCAAGAAAGAAAGCTCTCAAGAAGGTAACTATATTGGGTCGTGTGTAAGAGTAAAAGATTGAAGCCATATTTGAATATTTATGGAGAAGAGCCATGTTTGAATATTTATTTTCTTTAACCAAAGAATAAAGCATGTTAGAAGTTTAGCTTGAGTTTGTTTACTATCATAACGAACAAAGACACATACTCCCAGATGGGTTTTGTTGATTCAAATCCAAACTATACCTAAGTAGTTGTAAAACATAAGTAGTAATCCAACCCATGTGCAATGAAAGAAGTTGCAAACATTGGTCTAAGAATAAAAATGGTCTCTGCTCTTTGCGGCAAAAATGTTCTCTGTTATTAACAATTAAAAACGATTTGAGAAATCAAGACAGATCCAATTGGTTAAGAACATGTTTACCTGACAAAAGCAACCAGTTCATAGAACATGTTTACAATGGAAGGGGTTGCTAGTATATAGAATTGAAGGGGTTACCTGCTAGTGTATGGAAGGGGTTACCTGACAAATCCAACAATGAACATATTTACAGAACACGAAAAATCCTTAAAAAGCATACTATTTGCCAGAGCTATTTTTTGGCGACTGCATTGTGACCAGTCCCCTGCATTCTTTCTTGATCCACTTTACTGCACTCAAGAGAGTGCTTATTCTTCTTGTGATACCCAACCATCCTCTAATGATGTTCCACACTCGGGCGCATACAGAACATTTAAAAAATAGGTAATCCATAGTTTCTATCTGGAAGTTACACAGCGGACAATTTGGGGCATCCAGGGTTTGGTTATCGGGTGTTGGTGGGAGGTGCACTGTGTAGTTCATGAACTCAGCACTGCTAACTTCACTGTCAAAGTCGTTGGATTCTCTTGAGTAGTCGACATATCGGCCTGACGAAGTCCTCCTCGCGAAGGTCACTGATATGGGAAGTGCATTTCCATTCTGTGATTCTGAAGCTTTGGATGACCTTGAAGCCATAATATCCTTAATATAAAATATGTAGTAGGAAATTATAGCTCACCGGTTTCTGATATGACATTGATGAAAGCAAAAAAATAGGTGTATCAGTAATGATCCAACTACAGACAGTAAATAAATTCCAATTCTAATCTCCTAACTCTCTCTTGACAAATTTCTCAAAAGTTGCATTTTAAATCTATTATTTGTGGATGCAAGAGAAACAGAATCTCTTACCTTTTCTGTCTTCGCATCATGAATCTATACCAAAATCAAAGATTCAAACACAGTTCTAGATAAACTGATGATTTTATCTTAGTCCCATTTTCCAATCGATGTTTCAGGTGCAAATGGGGAAAATTGTAGACAAAATTTGTGAAGAATCTGTTTCGATTTCGAACGATTCAGTATCAAAAAAGATACAGAAAGAAAATACCTATGATATGGAGGAGTAGAATTATTAAACGGCATTTCGAGAACCTAATATTTCGCTCAAAGCAAGAACTCAAGAAAAGAAAAGATAATCGAATGTCCAGAGACTTTTTGCCACAGAGGTATATGTATCATATAAATATACTGAAACGGCTTCAAATTTAATTAAAGCAAGACTTCCAATGCTCAATAGCAAAAAATTTAATTAAAAATGAAATGGCTTCAAGGGGCGTGTAAGAAACATTCAAATTAGATATACTGCCGTGTATTATGACATAGGTTTGATGCGTAGGTGGACATCGGTGCTGTCGCATTGGGAACATACCGGATGGGAGAACGGTGGACGGTAATGGATTTGGCGGATGTTCGGCTATAAGCATTCGATCAAACAGTTGGCAGGCATCTCAGACATGGCGCAACAGCTGTAGGAGAGAACTTTGCTATCATCGTAGGAGTTGCCTCTCGTTGCCATTCAGCATCGTTCACCTTGAAGAGAAATCAAAACAAATCAGAAAGAGAGGATGAGAATTTTTGCGTAAGAACAAAGTCAGGGAGACCAAAAAAATAAAATATGACCAAACTTGTCGTGGTTGAGTTGATCTGTAATGACCCATCCCAGAAACTATACAAAGAAAGAGGATCTGGACACGTGGTGCTACTTAATATCATCACACACACAGTAAATGTCTACAAAATGGCTCCAACAAAATTCCGAAACATGACCAACATGT
>NMUG010004441.1:0-13873 GCA_002855965.1 Monotropa hypopitys | reverse complement strand
GGGGAAAAAATAAACGAAAAGGGGATGTTTTCATTCTGAGTTTGTGTGACAGTAATTTGTAACATTCTATTTTTTAATTTATGATTTGAAACATCCTTATTTTGGTCCAGTTGGTGTGCAAGCGATGTGGTTTGATTTTACAATTGATATTTTCTGTATTTTCTGGGTTTGAGTTGTAGTTTTCGTTTACAATTGTGGGCATTTGAATATATTATTGTATCTATACACGCTATAGTTGTGAACACACTATGTACAAAAAAATCATGTATTTTTTTGAACAAATGATCTAAGTCCTTTGTAAGAAATAACAAAACTAAACTTGGAATGAGTTGCTGTCCATTCCAGGATGTTGTTACAAAGTATCCTTTTCATCTTTTAATGGTTGAAATTGATTATGAATTTTTATTATTCATGTTGTTCCTCTTAACCAATATACTGGAAATAAGCTTCTACAGGGAACTCCATCCCTTGATTCCCTCTTCAAACACGCTGCATTTGTGATTACCCTGTACAATAGAACACATTTTGTATCTCCATCCACATTTTGTATCTATACAACAGAACACATTGTGAACACACTATTTTCTGTCCACATTGTGTATCTATAGAACAAAACACATTGTTTTCGCAGTGAGAGAGAGAGCATCAAACCCCAGAGGCCGAAAATGGTGTCCCCAAAGGCAAAACACATTTTTGATGTTCGGCGTCCGAAAATGGTGTCCGTTTCCCGTCCTCTATCTGTCGAACTCTCAAAGATAGAGAGCATCAAACTCCAAAGATCGACAATCATCATGGTGAGAGAGAGAGAGCATCGAACCCCCAAAGAGTGAGATCGTCGTTTGTGTCGTCTCCACCGTCATCTATCATGACCGGCGACCATTGTACCCCCAAAGATCGGAAATACCGCGACCATCGCCTTCGATGGAGACCTGCGACCATCGCCTCTCTGACTTGCGACTCTCTCTCTCTCTCTCACTCCCTCTCCCTATCTCATTCTGTGTTTGGAGTGTTAATTTTAAGTGTTTGTCTTAAATAAATATGTTTTCTCGAACCCCAATGTAATAATGTTTGGGGCCATCATTGATGTCCTTTGTCAAAAATATTTACCCCATTTTCCTATTTTTGGTTGTGTATATAATTTTAGATTTGCTTTCTAACATCCCAAATCAATAATCCCAATTATGAACGCAACCATGTATCTTAATTACATTAGATATATCGGTAGACAAGACTCCGATTTCATTTTGATCTTTTTAATTAGTTACAACTTTTAATTGGGTGTTTTAAGATAAAGTGAGTGATATAACGTGTAAGTACGAATTTTTAGTAGTGCCAAAGGCATGTGTTATACAAATTTTTGGTAGTCCCATGTTCAAGTGCCTTCAGGCCCCTTTCAGCCGCACTATCGCACTGTAGTGCGGGGGTGCACTACAGCCACCCCGGGTCCCATGCAAAGTCCCTTTAGGCACGAGTAAATACTAGCTTTTGGTTTGGCATTTCATTTAGTACTGCTTCTTAATGGATAGCTTGCACGGGTGAAGTGCCTAAGGCACGAACCAAGTGCCTTCATGCTTGCCGAGATGAAGTAAGTTCAGCAGGAGGGTAAGTAGGAGTTTGCCTGGACTGATTGGCCGAGTGCCGAGCTGCCGAGGTAAAGCACAAGGGTTTCGGGTTGCTTCGATTAAGCCTAAGGAAGGCTGCCGAGCAAGGGTTAGCGCGACCAAGTCTTTTAATGGACTTGCCGAACAAAGGTAGGGACAAAACATGATGAGACATGGCCGAAGGACTAAGGGCTACTTAAGTTCACATGGGTTGTTCTAGTAAGCCTCTATCTAGCTGAGCACTTCGGGGAAACTGGTTCGGACAATCGGATCTTGCTGTCCTGCCGAACAATTGGCCGAGCTAAAGCCTGATGGAGCTCCTAGTGGGACGGACAGTCCGGAGGATTACTGCACTTAGAAAATATTCTAAGTGTTCGGCTAAGGGTTTTGCCGAGCACCAGAACTTTGGGAAGAAGTGTTTCTCCTTCTCCCTCTAGAAGTCATTGAAGAAATTTACGTAAATGGTTCAATGTGATAAATGAACATCAAATATGAGGATGTGTCCCACGAGGGCTACTCGCACCAAATCTTAAATCTATCACTTAAAGAAAATGTGATCTAGTAAGTCGATGCAGTTTAATGGCGTATGGGCAGAGGAGTCGTTGTCAGAAGTGTGGTGGTGTTGGTCAGACCCCATTTGGGAAGGCTCGTTCTGATAGGACGATTCCTATTGGGGAGTCAACGGAGGCTGTGAACGACCTGCAGATTATCCATTTTAGTGATTGTACCAGGTCCAAGGAAGCAATGGGGCAGGGGGATTCGATGGTTTGCCCTATTTCAGCTTCTGCCCGCGTGGATGATAGAGAAAGTACTGAAAACATGGGTCTATTGGGGAAAATAATTTTTTGCGTGTTAAACAGCCTGTCAACTATGTTAACGCCTCTGATTCGCCTGGGGTAGGTGGATGTTTCCCTTGCTTGGAAAGTCAGGAGCAAGAAAATAATCTGGTGCTTCGCAGGGAAGAGGACCTGATTGGTCAGTATGCTGAGAAAAGTAGTGCCTCTCATATTCTAGGTAATAAGGATAAAGATAAGGCTCAGGCTGTTTCACTTATTGTGGAAGAGTCTGATGTCCATAGTGCTGTGGGGGCTTGTGATAAGGTTCAAAAAAAAAGTGGGAGTTCGGTCAAGGATGTTCCCTTATTGGTCCAGTCTCTATCAGGATCGTCTAAGTCGCCCCTATCTGGAAAAAGCCATATCCCTAATCAGGCCAAATCTAAGGGTGGTTCGTTTAGAGCTGGTTTTCTCAACGGAGTGTCTCTGGGCATCCCTGTTGGTTCCAACATCGATATTGATTCCTGCGATATCCCTGATGTGAATTATGGGCCTTCGGAGGAGGTCTAGAAGGAAATATTGGAAATGATGGGGTTGGGCAACATCTTGGGCATTCCAAATCCGGAGCAGTATGAGGAAGCAGTGTGTGATGCCATCCTCGAGGATTCAGTTTCGGATGCTGACTCGATTGGAAGCCGTGTTAAATCTAGGCGGAAGTCCGCGAGTAAGCCCAAAGTAAAAATTGGGAGCGGAAAGAAAAAAGGATGAGTGGTGCTTCCGGTTTGTTAGTTGATGTCGCTGCCCGAGGTTTTTTTCCAGTGTCTCGTGTTGTTTTTTTCTTTTTTTGCTTTGCCTGTCGTTGTTTTTCTGTGTTTCCCAGTCTCTGGGTTGGGGCTGTTTTTCCTGTAGCCTTCCTGTTCAAGCCACCTATTTGTGGTTATTTTTATATATATTATCTGCTTTTCAAAAAAAAAAAGTCCGGTAATAATGACAAAACACAGAAATGTGAACTAAGTCGAATATACCCGAATCAAATCTTGGGTTGTATATTGGTTATGTTGCGGATCGTCAAATCATGAATGTTGGTAAATTGGAATAACGACTCACATGAAATAAATTATTGAGCCCAAATGAGAAGCAACCTTGGCTAGGGATTCTCGGGCATCAATAACTAATATGGGAAGCAACCTTGGCTAGGGATTCCTAGACCCGATGACAATCATATGGGATTATGATTATTTGATTGGGGTACCTTGGTTAGGACTCTTAGGATGGTCGCTCCATCCGCGACATTGTGCACAATGGGGGTAACGAGAGCCCTCCCACCGTTACTTGGGGAAGACCAGATATGATTGGTTAGTGGGTTGACGAGCCGCTATTCCAACCTTGCCCTATCAACATCACAAACGAAAATACTAATGGAATACCTTGGTTAGGATTCTGGCAATACTCTATAGAATGGAATACCTTGGCTAGGATTCCAGCACGATACCTTATGTGGAATAAGGAAAGAAAACATGAATGTACCTTCATAGTTCAATAACATCAAATGAACACTTTATGTACGTATGTGTGGACTCTTGCCTAGTAGTCCCTTGGAACAACATTATGAAGTAAAAAGGAAATGAGAATACACTTAGATATACACCTTTGGCTTGTGGTCTCTTGTATTAATGAATGAAAAGACGGAAAGAAAGATAATGAATGTCTCAAACATCCTAGTTGTGTACGAATAGTTTTGGTTAGACGCACTTTGTTGGTGATACACCTATGTCATGGTTACCTTGAATTAGGTTTACACTATGCACACTTTAGTTTCCTTACTGTTTGTACGTTTACTTGTGGACACGTAGGCATGCACTGCATGTGCATGCTTGGTAGTGGTTAGGGGTTTTTCTCACTGAGCTATTGTTTGCTCAGACCCTCTTTCTTTTTCTTTTCTAGTTTGTGCTGCAGGGCTAGATGGACTTGGTGGTTTGGAGTTGGAGTCAGTTGCTGGGTTTTCTTGGACCCGGCTACTTCAGTTGCAGTGGCGTCTTTGTATAGGGTAGTATAGATTCAGTATTTCAGTTACAGTTGTTCTTCTTTCACAGAGTAGTTCAGTTGTACTTTGTTTTGTGATGTACTTTCAGTTATAGTTTCTTTACTCTGTACTTGTAGCTCTTTCTGTTTACAGTAGCAGTTGTAGTAGGCTTGCTCATGTGCTTCTCTTCCGCTCTCTACTTGTTGTACCTCTACTTTGTACTGTACTGTAATGTAATGAGAAACTCAACTGACTGTATCTGGATAGCAAGTAGTTGTATCCTCTGTTTATTATTTAAATTGTATTTAAAAAAATGGTTTGAAAATTTGGGGCGTGACAACTTGGTATCAGAGCTTTCGGTTCGAATACCTTGGAATCGTGGAGAGACACCTAGTCTTCATGGGTTCTCTTAGTCATTACATTGTTCTTTGATCATGTCTGTGTGCTTGTGACGCACTCTTGCTTCTTGGTTCCGCTTCTTGTTGATATTCTATTTGTTTTATCTCCTTCCACGGATGTCGAGTTTCTCCATCCCTGGGAAGTCGAGTGTTGATCTTGGTGGCAAGTTCAGTTGCCTTGTAGTTGTTGAATGTTTTGGTGTCCCTACTCTTAGCATTCTTGATGCATCTTTTGAGGTTTCCGTGCGGTTATAGGCTCCTCTGTGTCGCTAGAGTTGAGTTTGTGTCCAGTGATAAAATTAGATTCATGAAAGTGTTCAAGATTGTGGTTGTGATTTCCCCTTGCCTTGTTGTTCGTGAGGTGGAACTTGGGCCTTATTGGCATGTGGCATTAGGATTTTGGTGACGTTGGCTTCAGTTTGGTGATTGGAAGTAGTTCTTAGAGCTCCTTGATTTTGGTAGCCTGATTATTCTTCCTTCTGGGAGGTGAGTTCTTGAGAAATTGTTGTGGATTTGGCCTTATGGTCCGTAGGAGTTCGTGTTTTCTCTGTTACTTTAGTGAAAATCTTGAGGCGTTACCGAGATTTTTTAGTATCGTCCCTTTAAGGGGTATGACCCGTTAGTTATATATCTCCGCAAGATTGAGTTGCATGTGCTCAATTGGATTTTTATAGATCTTCTGACGCCGTTGTTCGTTAGTTCACTAATGTAAGTTCAGTTGCGATTTATCTTTTATTCGAGCTCTTACCTCGCGTTAGTTTGGAGCCGGTCGGTCGTGTGAAATTCGACATGGATGTCTGTTCGTAGTTGCTTGGGGCTTACTGTCCATATGGAAGCTTGAATGTACATGGAAGTTGTTCATCTTATTCGTATCTGCTCGGATCTTTCGATTAACGATTTCGGTTAGTTGTGAGTTATGCTTTGAGTGCCTTGAAAGGATCCCTTTGTTTGGCCCTTCTTCAGCTCGATGGCGTAGATGAAACTCTTGAAGCCAACCCTTGGCTTGTGGGGAGTTGTCATATCCTTGAAACCTTGAACATTGTCAACGTTTCTATTGTAATGCGTCTTGCTCTTTATCAACTGACTGAATCATAGTTGCGCCTTCCTTGAGTTGTAATTGAATTGAAAGTCACTGATGTAACTCTTTCAAGTTTAACCTCTTAGCGATTTGGTCACATTTGGCGCATGTGTTCTATCTCGAATCTCGACAACGATAACAATTACGTGAAAACTCATGTGTAACACCCTGAAAATTTAAACCATTTTTTGAAAGATAAGGCATAGAGTAACATTTAATAAAAGTCTACCAATCACCATCCACCCAAACCATTAAATAGTTCCACTTGTCCATCACACACACACACACACATGAGTTTAAAATACAAATACAAACGGGTGCTTACGTTACAACATTTCCAAAACGATAAAATGAAATACGATATTTAAAAAGATCCATGACTTGATCAATGCTCCATGCCATCCAAATGCTTGAACATCATCAAGCTAAGTAGCCGGTTCCTTCCCTATAAAATAGAGGGTTAGGCAAATGCCTAGTAAGAAAACTTAAATAAACGATTCATATGATTGCAATGTAAGTGAGAAAACAAGTGAGATGCATGCATAGAAGTAGGCTCAATATGAAAAGTGACTACCAAAGCAAAGAGCAATTACCATCATTCTATTCCAAGACTTTCCATGTATATTCAATGTATTCCAATGTGTGATTTTCATTGTTCAAAACATATTCCACTACATGATTCCAATCATTCGAACATTATTCCAATATGTGATTTTCATAATTCCAATACATGTTTCATCCAAGGATTTCAATCGTTCCAATGTTGTTCCAATATCGTTCAAGAGTACCAAGATCACCACAAGGTAACCACAAGAGTTCCAAGGCTAGTTCCGCATCGGGGCTCGTCAACCCCTTATCGTGTAGTTCATATTTTCCCTGGCTCACCGGGAAGGTCCAGTCAAACCTCTATTGCGCAATGTCGTGTGCCACTCTACATTAGTGACCCAAGATAAGCAACCCGAATCTATAGCCACTCAAGTATATCCAAACCACCTATAGAGTATCAAGGCCAATTCACAATTTTCACATTCCACATTTAAGTGTTCCAAGGCCAATTATCATATTTCCACATTCCACTTTCAAGTGTTCTAAAGCCGCATGTCAAATTTTCATTTAAAACATAAGGTCCCACATGTCAATTTAATAAGTATGATGTAGATTTCACGAATTTAAGGTCTATAACCATTTTCCCCAAATTTGACAAATTAGGGTTTTCAACAATTTTGGGGCTTTCAATACCAAGTGACATATTCATGAAATTAAACCCATAGGGACCTCAATTACACAAGAATTATTACTGCTATCAAGGGAAATCAACAATCCAAGATTAAACATAACTCTAGACAAACATCACACATGTTTTTCTCAAAATTAATTTAAGGAGGAGTACAAGGCAACACAAATGAATACATAAGTTTAAGAATCCCTACCTTGAGAGGACTTTACTTACACCCTTGAAGAACGTTCAACACACCAAGGGAAGAGAAGACCACCAATGCGAAGCTTACGCGAAGCTCTACAACGTTAAACCTTCACAAATCTTTCAAAACTCACCTTAGATGCTCCAAAAACAAGAGAGAAGGGAGAGCTTGAGAGAGGTAAGGTTTTAGGGAGGTAGAGAGAGAAATAACCTGGTGGGAATGAGCTAAAATCGTGCCCAAACTTGCTTATATAGGGCCCCAACTCAAAATTACAAAACTGCCCTTAATGAGCTTCAGGACAGGGGCTGCATCGATGCACCAAAAGTCTGCATCGATGCACCTAGGCTAAAAACTGATCAGAGGGTTCTTGCATCGATGCACCAAAAGTCTGCATCGATGCAGCTTTCCTCAAATTTAAAAATTTGATGCCTTGATGGTTTTTGTCCATCCCGACAAGCCCAAACTCGATCCCTATGAACCTGAAAAGTTCCAACGGGACTTTTAATCGATGCATTAACCTTTGATACTACGAAACCATTATTTTGGATCCCCAAGAACTTAATATGAAATGGATTTATAACGAATTACACGTCTAAATGAAAAGGAATCGAAATAAAATTTACGGAGTGTGACAAACTCCCCACCTTACAAAATTTCGTCCTCGAAATTTACTAAAACGAAATGCGAGAAGAAGAAAGAACAGGGAGGTTACCTCAATCAAATCTAGTTGGATGCTTCTCCGATATCTCATCACGTCTTTCCCACATAGCTTCTTCTAAACCGTGATTTCTCCAAAGAACGTTTACCAACACAATAGATTTTCCTCGCAATACCTTCTCTCGCGTATCTAAAATACAAATTGGCTGCTCTTCATAAGAAACGTCAGCCTCCAAAGCCAATGTAGACCAATCCAAGACGTGCGAAGGATCCGGTTCGTACTTCCGAAGCATGGAAATATGGAATACGTCATGAATATTCGAAAGAGTATACGGCAAGGCAAGACGATACGCTACTTCCCCAACCTTTTCCACGATATCGAACGACCCAATGAAACGCGGTGCTAGTTTTCCTTTCATTCCAAAACGAGATGTCCCTCGGCGAGGCGACACTTTCAATAATACATGATCACCTACTTCGAATGATAACGGACGACGACGATTGTCAGCATAACTTTTATACCGGCTTTGCTTTTCTAGCATTCTCTGGCGGATCTTCTTCACTTGCTTGGTAATCAATTGCACACTCTCTGGACCCATCACTTCAGAGTCTCCCACTTCCGTCCAACAAACTGGTGAACGACATGGTCGACCATATAGTGCCTCGAACGGAGCCATACCGATACTAGACTGATAGCTATTGTTATACGCAAACTCAACCAAAGGTAAGCAATTCCACCACGAATCGAGGTAATCTAAAACGCAAGCACGTAGCATATCCTCTAACGTCTGAATAGTGCGTTCTGATTGTCCATCGGTCTGTGGATGAAAAGCTGTACCAAAGTGCAAATCCATACCATAGACCTTCTGCAAGCTCCTATAAAAGCGAGAAGTAAAATGCGGATCACGATCGGATACGATAGATAATAGTGCCCCATGAAGATGAATAATCTCACGAATGTACAAACGACTCAAAGAGTCCACGGACTACGATAAACGGATAGGTAAGAAGTGAGAAGACTTGGTCAATCTATCGACGATGACCCAAATAGAATCTTTCCCATCTTGCGATCGCATCAAACATAACACAAAATCCATAGTAACATGGTCCCACTTCCACTGTGGCACAGGTAACGACTGCAACAATCCTTCTGAATGCTGATATTCGGCTTTAACTTGCTGACAAGTCAAACACCTCATCACGAATAATGCGATATCTTTTCTCATTCCCGGCCACCAAAACTGATGATGAACAGAATGATACATTTTGTCACTATCGTGCTGGGAAATTTTTCCGTCCTTCCCTCGTCCCCTCTCGCGGGAGGAGTCGTTTTCCGGGACGGAAGAATCCGCGCTGTTGGAATTTATTTGAAAATATAGTGGTTTGTCTGAAAATGGGTGACGACCTGAGTGTGCCGGTTTGGAATTTTCGGAGTCGCCACTCGACATTTTATTCGTGGTGTGCCAAGTCACTGATATTTTATTTGAAATGATTGTTTAATTTGATTTGAAAATGTGCCCTTTATTTGAAAAAGGTGTCTGCAAACCAGAAATTCGAAGTTTGGGATTTAAATTACGAATGGGGAAGGTGTTAGACACCCCACTCGCCCTTTCGGTACTTTCATTTTCAAAAGTAAATCATTTCGTAATCCGAAATCTATTGTTTCCTCAGCTAGAGAAATGAATAATTATAACTGATATGAATGAAATGAATTGAATTTAAATGACTTAAGGATAATAGTTGTTGACGGGCAGATTTTGGCCCAGTTTGGTTTTCAAAAGATTTACGGGTGACCTTTCGGCCCGGTTTTTAATAAGAAAGGATTGTTTCTGAGCCGGACGGAACTTCGGCGAAAGAAATGGTTATTTTACAGTCAGATAGAATTCCGACTGTGTTTGGAAAAACAATTTTGTTTTGTTAATATAGTTCTATTTGCGACAGTCGGGCAGAACTTTGACTATATTTTTAGAAATAAATTTGAGCCGGACAGAATCTTCGACTGAAAATGATTTTCTACAGTCGGACAGAATTCCGACTGCGTTTGAAAAGTGATTATGTACTTTACGGTCGGGCAGAACTTCGACCGGTTTTGATGTATTTTCTTTGCTTTATTTATTTGTTTTGCTTGGAAAGTTCCAAAGAATATTAAATGATCCGGCATGATCCGGGTCATAAAGCATTCTTTTAATCCAAGTCTAATAGCTACTGCAATCTTTCACTTCAGAGTACGGATCGAGGAACTTGGTTTTTGATTTTGAAAGCATTTTTAATGTTTTTCAGTCGGACAGAACTTCGACTGTGAAAAATGGATTTTTTATTTTCTTGGGTCGGACAGAGCTTCGACCGTGAAAATGATTTTTATGCTTTCGGGTCGGACAGAGCTTCGACCGCGAAAGGATTTTTATAAAGTGTTTGCTTTTTAATATGAAAATTCCACAGAATATCAAATGCTTCAGACATATCCGAGTCGTAAGACATTCATTTAATCCGAGTCTGATAGCTACTGCAAGCTTTCACTTCAGAGTACGGATAAAGAAATTTGTTTTTCATTTAAAAGTGATTTGAGTATTTTTTATTCGGACAGAGCTTCGACTGCATTTTGAAAAATGGGGAGGGGAGTTATTTTGATTAAGTGTAAAAAATCCCACAGAATATCGAGTGCTCCGGATGGGGCCGAGTCACAAGGCATTCCTTTAATCTGAGTCTAGTAGCTACTGCAAGCTTTCACTATAGAGTACAGATACCGAAATTTAATTTTATTTTAAAGTGCTTTAGGGAAAGCGAAAGTTAATTGCTGGAGAGAGATATAATATATATGTTGTAATATGTATGTATAGACAGGGGTATAAGATATCATATATATAAACCGAGCTGGATATAGTCCGAGCTAGACGGCAGTACATATATAACAGTTGATAAGATATCATATATATAAACCGAGCTGGATATATTCCGAGCTAGACGGCACTATATATTAATATAAACCGGGCTGGATATATTCCGAGCTAGACGGCAAGTATATAGCGTACCGACAAGGTCGGGCTATAGAAAAGAAAATGTAAGCAGTAATTGTATATTTAGGGCGAAGACGTTTTTATGTTCTTCTCGTACGCGATAGCGGAGCCGGCATAGCCAAGCATGTGCCGAATTATAACGAGGAGAAAGACATAAAGTAACAAATTCTTTAGCAGATATTTGTTCAAAAGCAGAAAAGACAAGTATTAAAAATAATAGCAAATTGTATTGATGTATCTGTACAATTCCGAGAGACAACTTTTGTAGATAGCTTCTTTAAAGTATAGTAAGGCATAGTATCGGACACAGTCGATTGACTAATGTCGAACTATAAGTTAGAAGACTATCAAGAGTCTCCGAAGAATATAAGAAACAAAACGGTATTTACCGTGTAAAAATAGACAGAGGTTTGGCTGGATTTAGAGTAGTTTCAGAGATTTTTGTAAGAAAATGCCCGGAGGTTTTGAGGTTTGTGGTGGAAATGGTTTGTAATACGAATGCTTGGATCCTAGAAATGTGGAAGGGAGATGCCTTTATATAGCCAACTAATGTCGCAACTATAGTTGCGAAATTAGGGTATTTGGGCCAATTGGGCTGCCACGCGGGGCATGAGATGGCTGGGATATTTAAGAAGCTTCCTAGGTCAGTTTGGTATTATCTTGATCCGAAAATTAATTAGAAAATAAATAAAATATCTTAAAAATTGGAAGAGTATTTCGGAGTTCTGAATCTTGGTCCGAAGCTTCTATTTACGCTGGACGGCCCCTTGACGAACTCTGACTTTGACAATTTAAATTTGATATCTGTGATCGTTGAGTTGAATCATGAATATAGAAAATGTCCCGGGCTTGAATCGGACGTTTCTCGGGAAGTCCCTGAAATTCGACTCCGTTGCTTAAAACAAAGAGAGAAGCGCTGGTTGCACCTTCTGGACTTCTTGGCTTCTGAAAAATCTGTTCCGCAGGGAATGTCAGACTTTAAAGATAAGGCCCGTGCAAAATTTGTTCACTGATTTCCGAGACTGTTGGTCAGCTGCAGGTAAAACTGAACGGATTGGCGTTTATCCTCAACTAAATCCTAGATCTGGATTGGACGGATTCAGTCTTTACACTGTTCTCTCTGTAATTAGAATGTCTTCGATTTTCCATTCAGAAACAGAAATTCGGTTGCTTGTGGGGGATTCTGCTTGTTCCCGAGAAATATTGACAATCGGAGGCTGATGTTGTGAATAAAGTGAGAAGCGGTAGGTGCACCTTCTGGATTGCTCAGCTTCTGGAAAATCTGTTCCGCAGGGAATGTCAGACTTTAAAGATAAGGTCCGTGCAAAATTCATTCACTAATTTCCGAGACTATTGGTCAGTTGTAGGGAAAACTGAACGGATTGACGTTTATCCTTAACTAAATCCCGGATCTGGATTGGACGGATTCAATTTTTGTACCAGCTTCTCGGTAATTGATTTACCGTCAATATTCCATTCGGAAACAGAATTTTGACTGTGCATGCGGGATTTTGCTCGTTCCCGGATATTTTGCCTATTCGGATGCAGTTTCAATGCCGTCCGTTAGAAATTTGTCTTGATTGGTGCGTCGGCTTTAAATTCTGAGACAGGTAAATGTTCCTCAACACTTTACCGCTGCTCTCTCATTATTTCTGAAATTTTTAGATAACGTCGGTGTTGTTCGCGAGGAGTCTAAACATCCCGGAAGTGCATATTAATCCCTGAAAAGATCTTTTTGCTGATTTCTGAATAAGTAAGGGCTGGGTCAAAATTTGGTTATCAACAGCTGCCCCTCTTTGTATACTTTGCGCAGCAATGGTAGACACAGAAAATAATGCGTGAAATTTTGAGTCACGGCTTTTGTTTCTGATTTTTCCCGGTTCCTCTGAGGAATTTGACATCTGATGGTGGAATCGGAAAAATTTTCTGAGTTGTCGATGACGTGGATCTAGCTCGTCGAAGTCGCTGTTCGGACCGGTCTGATCGTGTTTGGAGCTGTTTTTAGATATTTTCTACTCCTGAAGCTGGAGAGATAGAATGTCTTCTACTGAGTATACCTGTGACAACAAAGATATATGCATACAAACATAGATATTTCTAGAATTTTAAATTTTTATGATGGGTATGAAAATCAGAGCATCCTTTTGGAGATTTAGAATTTTGAGAACGATAGGCTATGTATTTAGGGGTCAGGGCAAATCTTTAGAGGGTTTGGAATTGTTTTTTTTAAAAGACAGAGATGTCGCTTCAGGATTTGCAATTTTAAAGATCAGAGCAATCTTTAGAGGGACTGGAATTTTTTAAAATCAGAGTAGCCTTTTTGGGACTAGAATTTTTGTGAACCAGAGTAGCCCTTTCGGGACTAATATTTTTTAAAGATCAGAGCAGCCCTTAGAGGGTCTGGAACTTTGAAAATCAGAGTAGCCCTTTCGGGACTATATTTTTCAGAGAGATCAGAGTAGCCCTTATTGGGACTATATTTTGAAGGATCAGAGTAGCCCTTTTAGGACTATAATGTTAAAAAGATCAGAGCAGCCCTTAGAGGGTCTGGAACTTTGAAAATCATAGTAGACCTTTCGGGACTATATTTTTCAGAGAGATCAGAGTAGCCCTTATTGGGACTATATTTTGAAGGATCAGAGTAGCCCTTTCGGGACTATAATGTTAAAAGATCAGAGTAGCCCTTAGAGGGTTTGAAATTTTGGAAGATCAGAATAGCCCTTTCGGGACTAGAATTTTCAGAGAGATCAGAGTAGCCCTTATTGGGACTATATTTTGAAGGATCAGAGTAGCCCTTTTGGGACTATAATGTTAAAAGATCATAGTAGCCCTTAGAGGGTTTGGAATTTTGGAAGATCAGAGTAGCCCTTTCGGGACTAGAATTTTGAGAGAGATCAGAGTAGCCCTT
>NMUG010004440.1:0-13870 GCA_002855965.1 Monotropa hypopitys | reverse complement strand
CAACACACATTCTCCAACTTCCATCTTTCTTTGGCGTTAGCAGTGCGGGCACTGCACATGGACTCATGCTTTCTTGGAGAAATCCCTTCCTGATCAGCTCGCTGATCTGGGTCTGCAGCTCGGCATGCTCTACTGGGCTCATCCTGTAGTGCGGCAAATTGGGGAGACGTGATCCTGGGATCAAGTCTATCTGGTGCTGAATGTCCCGTGCTGGGGGTAACCCATCTGGTAGCTCGTCTGAAAGGACTGAGTTGAACTCTTCAATAATGGGCTCCAGCTCGGCAGATACGCTGGTTGGCTGTGAGCTCTCTCCCTTTACGACCACTACGTGCACTTCATGCTCCTCCAGCTCTTCTTTTCCCAACTCTGGCACTATTAGCAAAGTCTTGCTTGCAGTGCGGGTCTCCTTAGGCTTCTATCCTCCCATGGGAACCAAGGTAATTTTGGTCCCGTGGTGCATAAATGAGTAAGTGTTGAGACGACCGTTGTGGGTAGAACCAACGTCATATTGCCAGGGCCTGCCCAGCAGCAAATGGCAAGCTGACATATCCACCACATCGCATATCACTTCATCCTTGTACTTCTGGCCAATTGAAAGTTGTACCGTACAGCGCTCACTGACCTTGACTTCTCCGCCGTCATTAATCCACCCAATCTTGTATGGATTGGGGTGAACTTCCGTCTTCAGCTGAAGCTTATCCACCATAGTTCGGGAAACTATGTTGTCCGTGCTTCCTCCATCGATAATCAAATCACACACTCTTTGACCCACTATACAACGAGTTCTAAAGATATTGTGCCTCTGAGTCTCAGCTTCCATCCTTGGGGAATACAACAATCTACGGACAACGAGAATAACTCCCTCATCTGCTTCCACCACTTCCTCTTCGTCAAACTCCTGGGCCTGGTCCTCCAATAGTTCTTCTTCATCATCTCCTTGTAGAGCAAGGTTGGCAACTCGTCTGTTCGGGCAGTTGTTGGAACGGTGACCTGGCTCTCCACACCTGTAACATTTGATAGGTTGGGAGGATGGTGTGTAAGGACTTGGGGAAGTCGTCTCGGTTGCGGCAACCGGTTTGTTGCCTTGCCGCACGGGTTGAGCGACATTCGAACCTCCTGCTGCGGCTCCTCCACTGGCCGCGCTACCACTTGTCTGACCTGGCAGCTCTCTCTTTCCACTTGACACTTGGCCTCCTGTCGCGGTCCTGTTAAACCGTTGGGTTCCCGCACTGGACCTATCCAGCTGGGTTTCGACTCGTAGAGCTAGCTCAACTGCTTCATTGAGGGTAGAGGCAGGGTGTAACATCACTCGGTCTTGAATCGACAGGCGTAGGCCATTGTTGAACCTAGCCACCTGTTGATTGTCATTCTCTAGCATGTCATTTCGGGATGACAACCTGTAAAACTCCTCTGTGTAGGCTCTAACAGTCCTGAGTCCTTGCTTGCAGTTCTGATACTGCTGGAACAACATCTTCTCATAGTTAACTGGCAAGAACCTCTATTTCATCAGCTTCTTCATCCTCGGCCATGAACGTATTTGAGACTTGTTCTGCCGTGCGTGGGATGTCTGCAGTTGATCCCACCAGGCTGAGGCTCCACTATTGAGACGGTAGGCCACGAACTTGACCTTCTTCTCTTCTTCGATACTCATGTAATCAAAGAATCGTTCAACCTCTGTCAACTAGTCAAGAAATCCTTCCACGTCCAAGTAACCATCAAAGGAAGGTAACTCCACCTTCATACGGTAGTCTCTGCTTTCTGTAGGCCTTGCTTGGTCACCAAAATTAAGTTCTCTTTCATTGGCGTCACTGTCTGAGTCCGACTGGACTACAGGCATAGGGTGTTGCTGGGGAACATGTCTGGGAACTCTGGCTTGTGCACCATTCGGATCCACAGGTTCAGGGAAAACTTGAGCCTGCTCTTGACAGACCTGAACACGAGCAAACTCGCCGGTGAGGCGTTCAACAAGTTCGCGTAGCTCACGCATTTCTTGTCGAACAACTCGCAAATCTCCAACTGTGGATGATCGGTCTTCTGGAGCATCGTCCATTGGAAGTAAGCTCTGATACCAACTGACGCAGAACGCAGCGGAATGGAAAATGGATAAGTGAAGGCCGGTTCAGGGAAACTGAAATCGAGGTGAATGGCGGACGGATTTTGAATGAAATCCAGTAGAAGTGGACAGATTAATACCGTAATCTGTAGAGGAATGATTGAACTAACATCGTAGCTCAGTAGAAGTGCTAAGAATCCACCTAACAAATCAGGAGTCCACCTGAAGAACCAGAGAGAGAAAATACTCTGCTCGGAAAATATGTTTTCAAATTGTCAAAAAGCTGTGTGTAACTTTACATCGTTTGGCTTGTATAGCCAATGAGGAAAACCCTAACGAATGGCGGCTAATACAAACAAAAAGGGAAAAAGTAAAATGATTACAAATGTACAATTTCCTAACAAACTCTGAAAAGTAATAACAGAATGTCAGAGGATGTTGGGTGGTCCCCGTGTGGTTTCATTCCAGTGGCTCTGCGGGAAAGCGGTCGAGCTGGGGTGCAGCTGTTGAGGCCGTGTTGACGTATTTTCCCGTGCTGAGCTGGTACGGGCTGGACTGGTTGGGTTGGACTGAAGCTCATTGCAGCTGTGCGGCAAGTATGGCCACTCGTTACCAGGTGTGCGGGCATCCGGAGTGCGGGAGGGCAGCTCGGCAAGGAGTATAAGTTGTGCGGCTTGATGAAGTGGAGGGGTAGGTTGCTCGGCTGGAGTTAGGGTCTGCTCGGCAGCCCTTCTGATGATACTTGTAGGTCCTTATCCTACATCATCACGTGTCACCTCGTGATTGGCCAATGTTGTGGCTGATCTGACCATTGGCATGTGTGGATGCGGATCCTAATAAAATTGTCAGGAAACATTGAATGATGGTCCATGTGTCATCCACTGGTTGGTTTGTACGACGATTGATTTGTCGATTTGTATACGTGGGCCCATATTTCGAGAAGACAACCACCAAATCCGAAAGGTGGTCATATGTCACCAAACTATTGGTCAGAATTGAAATTGATGTGATACTTGGCATGCGTCGGTCCAAATTCAATTGCGCCTCTAAAACCTCGAACTGACACACTAGCCATGTGGCATCCTGAGATTGGCTGGGCCACGTTGCCTTGTCGGCCTTCAGAATTTTGAGTTTCTCGCCATTTTCTCCTCCCTATAAATATGAACCATCTGGAGAAGGGGGAAGGATTTTATAGATCATATCTTCTCGCTCCTTCTCTACATTCCTGTCACTGTTCTGGAGATCTCCGATGACCTTAGATCATCTACAACCCTAGATTTCCAGTCATCTTTCTACTCTTAATCTCCACAGGTTTGATTTTTCTAAGTCCTAACTATTTCAACTTGCTTTTTCACAAAATTTTGGCCCCTTTTGTGGCTATTTTTGGGTAGTGCCCCCACCCTTTGTGGTGGTTGCTGGTGATGCACCAGTTGCACCACTGTGCCTTAAGTGTCTCTTCTTATTATCTCCGTCATGTGCCAATCGAACATAGGGCTATGACTGTCTTCCCTCTGGGACAGATGCCTAGGCATTACATGTGCTTTTGAGCCCCTGCCAAAGGGGAAGATGAGAGCCAACGGAATTGATTTGGGGTTTTTCTTCTAGGTTTCTTTTGAAGAAGCATTCGAACAAGTACCATCTCCTTCTCTCTTGCTGTCTATTAGGGAAACAATTCTGGGAATAGTATGCCGCCCTAAATTATGTGCAAATTTCTTTGACAGTTCTGGATAACATGGTACCGAGTGACCACGTGCACATTCCCATCCTTGTCATCCTAGAGAGTGGCGTAAGATTTCCCTTGTATCCCTTCTTGTCCCGTTTCTTCAATCGGCTCAACATCACACCGCCACAGGTAACAATAAACATGTTTCGGATCATGATGGGGGATGAGAAGATGAATTATTGATTGACCGACCCTCTGATGTTTGATGACCTTTTCAGCCATTACACCATCAGTTTTAACAAGAATTCTAATAAGTACTACTTTGGCCGCCGACCTAGTAAGGAAAGCGTTATTTCAGGGCTGTCGGACTCTGACAAATATGACAACGACTATATGGTAGTCTCCATCAACTTTGAGCCGATTCCATTGTTGATACCCAAATTTTGACTCAGTCCTTATAGAATCAGAAATTAGCAAAACAGCCTTTTCAGGGATCAATACGCACATCCGGAGTGTTCGGAATTCTCGCGAATAGCACCGACGTCATCGAAAACTTTCAGAACATTGAGCCAGCATCAATAAAGTGTTAAGGAACATTTACTCAGATTCAGAATGTAAAGCCGACGCACCAGTCGAGACAAATTTCCAACGGACAGCACTAAAACCGCATCAGAATAGGCAGAATATTCGGGAACGAGCAAAATCTCGCATGAACAACCAAAATTCCGTTTCCAAATAGGATCTTGAAGGTAAATCAATTACTGAGAAGCCGGTATAAAAACTGAATCCGTCTGATTCATAATCGGGATTTAGTTGAGGATAAACGTCAATCTGTTCAGTTTTCCCTACAGCTGTCCAACAGCCCCGGAAATCAGTGAACGAATTTTGCACGAACCTCATCTTCAAAGTCTGACGTTCCTAGCGGAACAGATTTTCCAGAAGCTGAACAGCCCAGAAGATGGACCTACCACTTCTCACTTTGTCCACGACATCGGCCCCGATTGTCAAATTTTCTCGAGAACAAGCAGAATCCCCCACGAGCAACCGAATTTCCATTTCTGAATGGAAACTCAAAGATGTTCTAGTTAAAGAGAGGGCAGTGTAAAGACTGAATCCATCCGATCTAAAATCAGAATTTAGTTGAGGATAAACGCCAATCCGTTCAGTTTTCCCTACAGCTGTCCAGCAGTCCCGGAAATCAGTGAACGAATTTTGCACGGACCTCATCTTCAAAGTCTGACATTCTCTGCGGAACAGATTTTTTGGAAGTTGAGCAACCCAAGAGGTGCACCTACCACTTCTCACTTTGTTTAAAGCAACGGAGTTGAATTTCAAGATTTTCCCGAGAAACATCTGGTTCAAGCCCGGGACATTTTCTATATTCGCGATCCAACTCAACGATCACAAAATATCAAATTTAAATTGTCAAAGTCAGAGTTCGTCAAGGGGCCGACCAAGCACAAACAGAAGCTTCGGACCAAGATTCAGAACTCCAGGATACTTTTTCAATTTTTAAGATATTTTATTTAATTTCTAATTAATTTTCCGAAGTAAATAATACCAAAACCACTTTAGAAAGCTTCCTAAATATCCCAGCTAGCTCATGGCCCGCGTGCCATACAATTGGCCCAAAATCCCTCAATGTCGCAACTATAATTGCGACATTAACCTATTATAAATAGGAGCTCACCACAACAATAATCCGAACCTTGCAACCTCCAATCACCATTATACATCCAAACACTCAACTACTCTTCAAACCAAAAATCTCTGGGTCCTTTCTCTAAACCTTTTTCATCGGCATCTTTGCGAAGTATCCGAACCCCTGTCTATTTTCTTACGGTAAATACCGTTTTGTCTCTTATATTCTTCAGAGACTCTTGATAGTCTTTTAATTCATAGTTTGGTATTAGTCACTCGGCCACGTCCGATACTATACCCTACTATGTTTTAAAGAAGTTATCTTCAGAAGGCGTCTCCCCGAATTGTACAGATACAGATATATCAATTTACCACAATTTTTAATTCTTATCTTTTCTTCTTTCGAACAAATATTTGTATAAAGAATTTGTTACTTTATGTCTTTCTTCTCGTCAGAATTCGACACATGCTTGGCTCTGCCGGCTCCGCTGTCGCATACGAGAAGAACATAAAAACATCTTTGCCCCAAAATACAATTACTGCTTACATTTTTATTTCTATAGCCCGACCTTGTCGGTACGCTATATACTTGCCGTCTAGCTCAGAATATATCCAGCTCTATTTATATTAATATGTATTGACATCTAGCTTGGAATATATCCAGCTCGGTTTATATATATGATATCTTATACCCTTGTCCATGCACATATATATATATATATATTCTATCTCTCTTCAGCGATTCACATTCGCTTTTCCTCAAAACACTTTCAAACAAATTAAATTCCTTTATCCGTACTCTAAAGTGAAAGCTTGCAGTAGCTATTAGACTCGGATTAAAAGAATATCTTATGACTCGGATCCGTCCGGAGCAATTGATATCCTGTGGAATTTTCATATTAAATAAACAAACACTTCATAAAAATCATTTTCGCGGCCGAAGCTCTGTCTGACCCAAAAATAGAAAAATCATTTTTCACAGTCGAAGCTCTGTCCGACTGAAAAATATAAAAACACTTTTATAACCAAAACAAAGTTCCTCGATCCGTACTCTGAAGTGAAATCTTGTAATAGCTATCAGACTCGGATCAAAAGAATGCTTTATGACCCAGGTCATGCCGGATCATTTAATATTCTTTGGAACGTCTAAACAAAATAAATAAATTAACAAAACAAATAAAATATTTCAAAACCGGTCGAAGTTCTGTCCGACCGTAAAATACAAAACTATTTTTAAACGCAGTCGGAATTCTGTCCGACTGTAGAAAATTATCTTTTAGTCAAAGATTCTGTCCGGCCCAAATTTGCTTACAAAACCGGTCGAAGTTCTGTCCGACCGTAAAATATAAAAACATTTTTAAACTAAGTCGGAATTCTATCCGTCTGTAGAAAATCACTTTTGAGTCAAATATTCTGTCCGGCTCAAATTTATTTTCAAAACCCAGTCGAGGTTCTGTCGACTGTCGCAAATAAAACTAAATTAACAAAACAAAATCGTTTTCTCAAACGCAGTCGGAATTCTGTCCGATCGTAGAAAACTATTTTTCGCTGAAGTTCTGTCCGGCTCAAAAACAATTCTTTCTTATCAAAAACCGGGCCAAAATACCGCCCGTAATTCTTTTAGAAACCAAACTGGGCCAAAATCTGCCCGTCAACAACTATTATCACGAAGTCGTTTAATTCAATTCATTTCATTCATGTCAGTAATAATTATTCATTTTTCTTAGCCGAGAAAATAATTAATTTCAGGTTAAAAAGAGTTTTACTTTTAAAAATTAAAGTACCGAAAGGGCGAGTGGGGTGCCTAACACCTTCTCCATTCGCAATTCAATCCCCGAACATCGAATTTCTAGTTTGCAGACACCTTTTCCAAATAAGGGGCATATTTTCAAATAAAATTAAACATTCTTTTCAAATAAAATACCAGTGACTTGGCACACCACGACTCAATGTCGAGTGGTGATTCTGAAAATTTAAAACCGGCATACTTAGGCCGTCACCCATTTTTAAACAAACTCCCTAAATGGCAAACAAATCCCAACAGCGCGGATTCTTCCGTCCCGGAAAATGACTCCTCCCGCGAGAGGGGACGAGGGAAGCACGGAAGAATTTCCCGGCGCGACAGCTGGCGATTCTGCTAGGGATTACGAGGATTTCGGCTTGCAAAACCTTTTTTAAAAATAAATCTTTTCCGAAATTTCGAAATCAATCAATTCTCGGCTTATTATTACTGATTTGCATCGTATTTATTTCCTTTCAGGAAGATTACAGGGCGCGTTGCTAAATAAACAGGTTCTGTGTTGATAAAAATTGTCACGCTGAAACTATTTACTGCTTATATCCTGCTTATTGAGATAACTGCAAAAAGATTTTTCCCTCATTACAAAAAAATTTACTTACATTACATAAGTACGATTTCCATACATCATTTGCATCATTACCTGTTTTTGGTGGAAGTCATGACTGCCCAAAATGGATGCTACCCTATCAACCTATCGGGGGCCCGACAGTAAGCCACGTGACCCTAAAAAGTCCACCGTGAAAATGAGGCACTCCAACCAAATCACTGACTCTACGATGGTTTCCCTAACGGAACTAGAGGTCTAAAGATTTGGGAGCCATTAAACCTTATCAGCTACCATAGCCACATGCTGTATCTAGTAAGCCAATAACAGAGTCAAGCCAAAACTCTGTTTACTATTTTAAGGCAAACATTTACATTCTGAGGGCAATCCTTATATACATGCCTGTTAAATATCAAAGTTTTCAAAAAAATATACCTTAGCGTCTTTTGGGGATATTGGTCGAGATAAGACTATGGACTTGTCATTTTTCAAGAATCTCCCTAAAAATTTACAAATCCGAGATCATCCTCCAGACTCTATGTCCGAGGTACATCCTGAATTTTAAATTTAAAAGGAAGTCCATACGTCTCCAATTATCCTAAAGGCCTTCTCTTACGCATATATCTACTCAAATATTATAAATCGTCAGCGTCTTTAGAAGTATTGGCTAGAAACATGTTACGGACTCGACATTTCAAAATCTCCCAAGGATTTACAATTCAAGACCGTCCTCCAGACTCCATGTTCGAGGCGCGTCTCGAATTATAAATCTCAAAGGAAGTCCGTACGTCTTCCAATATTTTCAAAGACATTTCCTTGTATACTGATTCGAGCTTAGTGTTGTCATACAGGTGCTGACACCGCTCAATCAATATAGTTATCACCTCCGCCAGTATCTCGTATACATCATCTCAATCCATGGCAGCATACGATAACAGGATAAATATAAGCAGACAGTTCCGGGGAACCAAGAAACCCCGAGATGACCACCCTCGGAGTTCCAACCCGTCCAGAGCGCCTATCTTCTTACCATCCCTACCAAAGGTTACCCTGTCACGGTCGCCCAAAGTGTCGAGCTTTAACCCTCGCCAAGTCCCCTTTGATTATTCCAACATGAACTCAAAGGGGGATTTTTACAAAAAAAAAAGAAGTCAACCAGATCGGTAGAATCACTCGGTCGGGAAGGATCTATGCCCCAGCCGAGCCCGATAGAAGACAAAAAGAAAAGAAGTTGGAAGAAATAACCGACGAGGAAATACAGGAGTTTGTCAAAACCCTCAAGATAAACGAGTTCGACGTTGTCGAACAGCTGAGGAAAACTCCTGCCCATATCAATATATTGGCCTTACTCCTCACATTTGAGCCACACAGAGAGGCATTGCTGACAGTGTTGAAACAGGCCCAAGTCCCTAAAGATATGCCCCCAAACGTCTTACAAGACTTAGTCGGCTCGATCATGAGTCTGGGGGTTATCACTTTTTCTGACGACGAGATCCCGACAGAGGGAATAGGGTACACTAAAGCCCTCCATATTGCCGTCAAAACACGGGGCATGATTGTTGCCCGGGTACTCATAGACAACGACTCTGCATTGAATGTCTGCCCCTGGGCAACTTTGCAGAGATTGGGAGTCAACTTTGACACTCTCTCAAATAGCACCATGACGGTAAGAGCCTTCGACGGCTCGCGCCGGCAAACCATGGGGGAAATCGAACTTCCTATAGAGATCGGCCCCGTCACTTTCTCTATTAGATTTCAGGTCTTGGAGATTCCACCAGCATACAATTTCCTAGTGGGTCGACCTTGGATCCATGTGACTGCGGGCATCCCCTCCTGTTTCCATCAAAAAATCAAGTTCGTCATTAATGGTCATCTTATCACAGCGTTCACGTAGCCGAATTTCGCCATTTATAAAGCTCCGTCCATTCCAATGATTGAAGCAAACGAACCAACTAGTTTTCTGGTGTTCGAATGCGCATCAGTAATCTATGGGACACAATTTCCCTATAAATTTGTCAACAATATGGAAGCCGTCATGAAATACTTCCATACATATGGATTTCAATGCGGTAAAGGGTTGGGCACCGCACTAGAAGGTGAAATCGAGTCGCTAACCATGTCATCCCAGCGCAACAAATACAGATTGGGCTACCGTCTTTCTCGGCGAGACCAGAAAGATAGAATCGCTCGTAAAAAGGGCAAAAGTCAGAGCAAATGCCTACCTTATCTTAGAGATAGCTTTATCTCTACGGGGCCTATGAGTTCTATAATAGAAGGAGACGAAGAACAACCTCCTCTATCAGACGATCAATGCCCTTCCGAAGGCTCATCTACTGGCAACCTACGACAGGAACCTGATGAAAATGATGATGGGTTATTACAGATGTTCGACGAACTACAGGTCGCCGCAATTGACCCCTCATCTCCAAAATCAAATCCACAGCACACGATTTGCCCTGCTCATCCAGTGGAGCGGCTACACAACTGGACGTCAACTCCGATCCATTAAGACTGCATCTCTCGGTAAACTACGGCAATCTATGCATACTGTTTATTTATGTTTCGTTTTCTGTTATGAAATGTTGATAAATTTCGTATGTACAATATATGTTCTTCTATCTTGTTACATCTGAATGTCAAGAAAAAGTTTCATATATTCTGTTCATTTATCTTCTCTGCTAAGATAACAAATAAAAAAAACAAAGCAAATTTTTTAAAACCAAACGTTCATCCTTTCAAACAGAAAATGATCGAACAAAATTTAGCACATCGAGTGTACAAATTCAAAGACAAATCAGATTAGGATCCGATCAGAAGCTGACAAGACAACGTGAAGAAATGAAGGCGTCTAGCCCGAACCCTACAAAGGTCCATCTCATCTATATCTCCGACCCTTCAAAAATGGTATCATACATTTACAAAAACTTCTACTAGGGCAACGCCATATTCTCTAATCTCTGGCTACGAAGTCGTCCTTACAGCAAAAATACAAAACCCATCGCTCCGTGTCATGATGGAGTCTGCAATGGAAGATGCAGAATGGATCAGGGCCCGACATGATCAGTTAACCCTTCCAGACAAGAAAAGACTAACAACAGTCTATCATTCATAGTGCTATCAGCGAAGAATCACAAAAAGCTTCAACAAACATGTACGGCCACGAGTCTTTCAGTAAGGCGACCTGGTTCTAGAAGCAGGTTCTTCCCGTTCAAGAAAAAGCAGAAGGGAAGTTCTCCCCCGATTATCAAGGGCCTTTCATAGTGGCCAAAATGCTATCAGGAGGAGCCATCATCCTTGTAGAAATGGATGGTCCTGAGTTCCCCCTCTCTCTCAATGCAGATATGCTCAAGCTCTACTATGTCTGATTAGTAGCAGCTTTTCTAAATCCTATGATTAAATTTTAAACTTTTATAAAGACATCATCTTCTCACTAAAGATCTGATGCAATTTGAGTGAAGTAGCATTTTCACTCCTTCTTTCGAGGCTTCAAACACAACTCTCTTTCTCCTCTTATTTGAAAAGAGCAATGCAAAAAAAGACATTATCATCATCACGTTTATTCGATGATCAAAAAAACAACAACAAATCGCTACCCCCTTACACAAACAAGAGGGGGATTCTACAAAAGATCTCTCTCTCTTTCTCTCTGAAGTCTATAGCTCTCCTCATAATAGAAGCGCTCACATTCATTCAAAAATATAGGAACTTAGTTAAGAAGTTTGTGCCTTGTCGAAGTTTAATATCTTAATCATTGTCAAAAAAAAGAAAAGAATAATAAATCCAACGTAGTTAAAACCTAAAAAGGAAAAATACGGCAAAAATGAAAAAGCCCAGCATGGTTAAAATCCGAAAGGGGACCTTGGCAGAACAAATGGGACAAATCCTGTATAGTCAAAACCTGAAAGGGGCTACGGCAAAAATGGATCAATCCAGTACGGTCAAAACCCGAAAGGGGACCGTAGCAAAATCGGAACAAAAACAAAAGGCATCCAGCATAACCATCCACCCGAAAGGGAGTTACGGCAAAAATGGATAAAGAAAATGTCAACAAAACACACACATACGAGATCATTCTCCAGAGTCAGCTAAACCCACAGAACATATCTGAGCAACAGTAAAGTCAGAACGGATGTCAACGCGAGAATCGACCGTCCAAGGAATCAGTCTTTCACGAAACAGCCTGCCGATCTCCTCTAGATGAGTCACATGACACTGAGTTGCACGTCGCAATGAATTCTCTAAACTAGCTACTGTGCTGGTTGAACTGGCCAAAGCTCTCGCATCTGCAAGATCTCGCTACAAACTATTCGCAGAAACCTCCATACCAGATAACTACAGGGACAAGTGATCGACATCTCTCCGTAGAGAATCTCGCTCCCTGGTAATAGAATGGGCCCCACTGAACAGCCCTATCCCTCTTTCTAGTCATCTGTACATGCCGCGAATGTGAATGTATCATCTCTAAGGTGTAGCTCGAAGTCTGCAGTGCCAAATACGATGACCACTGCGGTAACAGAAAAGTATCCAAGTAAACCGGGAAAGTGGCTATTGTGCCAGCATGACGATCAATCTTCCCGGCAATCTAGTATAGATATGTCTCCGAAACACCAGGACTATCACTAGTCTGAGCAGACAAAATCAAAATCCGCTGAGCCCACAGAACAGAAGCCTCTCCAATCAGCGGATGAGTCATATCATTAGCGAAGTCAAAGTGGTACATGCTACCATCGAACAACGAAGATGAAGCCTAGACATCCTGGTAAAGCCCGAACTGTCTAAGAACGCGGCATCTATAATATGGCACCACGCCATACAACCCAACAAGCGGTAGAAAGGACAAACCTAATCCGTGTACAATCACTGCATGCTCCATAGCACTGAAAATACTGATGTCCCAAACAATGGTGTCCGGTGTAATGTTATTTAAAGCTACAATCCAATCATCCAACTACTGAGGGATGTACGATAAATCAACAATCCGTTCAATCAAGAACGGCAAGGGTATATCAGAAAACCATCGAGGATGGGATGAATGACTCTTGAACACATAGGTGACGAGCCAAACATACAGCAACTCAATACCGCTACAGATGCGGGATTATGAGACAGCAGATATAGGGTCAGTCCCCTAAACGTCTCTGCCAAAATCGCTGGTATGATGGTCTGTCCCTCGATCACAGTACCAACCCAGAAAACCACACGCAGATCCAGCTGCCCATCACATCTCGGGAAGAAAATCCCTGCCAACAATACAAAAGCAAAGGCACATATACGTCTACGGGAACCTGCACCACTATTAGGTAGTCGGGCAAAATCATCCCCCACAGATCGTAGTAGACCTCATCGCCAAACAGGCTCCACAGAAAATTGGGTCGCACAGTCGGAATCCCATCAATATCATCAGAATTCAGCGAGGCCTTCTTCAAGCCTATCAAAGCACAGAATGCGGTCCGGGTATTCCGAGCAGGGAATATGCGGGCCACAGTCTCTAGGAAAGCCTGCATTCTCAGAACAAACTGATACTCCTTCAGCGTAGGGGTCATCTCGTGAAAACCAAAACGGAACAGACTCAGAGTCGGTATCCAGTATCTCACAATAGCAAGAAGAAAGTCTGGGGCGACGTGAACGGTCAAAAGACTAGCCACCCCACCAAACAACTGCTCAAACATAAGCCGCTCAGCTGGGGTGAAAGACACCTACCAAGCAACCAGGAGTGCAACAAATGCAGGTGCAAACGACATTATCCTACAAAGGAAAAACATAGATCAGTATCCTTTTTACATGTCTATGTTATGCAGAATAATAGACTAAGAAAAAGAAGTACAATAGAAAAAGATAGACTAAAATAGGTACATTGCATACAGAATGTTTCTATTACAAAAAAAAAAGAGAAAAGAAAGAACAAAAAGGGTTAACTACTGTCGCGCCGGGAAATTTTTCCGTCCTTCCGTCGTCTCCCTTTCTGCGGGGGTCGTTTTCCGGGACGGGAAAAGATGCGCTGATGGATGGAATTTGAAAAGTGGGGGTTTGTTTGAAAACGGAGGATGGCCTAAGTAGGCCGATTTTGGAATTTTCAGAATCGCCACTTGGTATTGAGCTGTGGTGTACCAAGTCACCGGAATTTTTGTTATAAAAAGATGTCATTTTGTTTTAGGAAAATGTCTTTTT
>NMUG010004439.1:0-13873 GCA_002855965.1 Monotropa hypopitys | reverse complement strand
ACTAACAATGCGTTTAGGGACTTCACAACATAAAAATAGCGGAAGCGCTGAACAGAACCCAATGTGATAAACTTCATTAATATTCTTGAAATGATATAACAAAAGGAGGCTCATAAACCACCTCTATATCAAAATGAGAGATACATCAAAAAGGGGTGTAATAAAAGGCTAATGCTCCAGAGCTACTCTTCCTCGATACCTGAAAAGAGTTTTTTTGAAAAACGCATAAGCATAAAGCTAGAGTGAATCAGAATATACCAAGGCTACAAGTTTTCATGGATAAACAACGGGTTATCAAAACCGTCTTTCCTTCCTTTTTAACATAATATGTGAAAGGATTATTAGCCCAAAAACCTGTAATCGTATATGATTTGCCAAGTCAAGCCTATGACCTTCTCAATGTCCTTCAGCACATAGCTTACTTTTGTTTGCATGTTCATTTCCATTTTCATTTCGATATTCTGACATGATTTTATCATGCTTCTCTTCACGGTACTAGTATCCCTAGGGAGAGACCCCAGATAGCGTTTTATATAGTCGTGATATCACTGTGATCAACATGACTATTGATCCCTTATTTCCCCCTACTCGTTGGTTTCTGAATCTGCCCCAGCGGCGAGCTACCGTGTTACTGTTCATGTCGTTCAATCATAAAATATCTTTCCTGTTTTGCCAATCCATGGTAATAAAAGAAGAGTACAAGCTATTTTCCTTTTCGTGAAGAGACAAAATAGTAGAGTGAATGCTCAATAGCATAAATTGTACATTTACAAATGATTATCATGTTTAAAAGCCGTACGAGTAACAAAGGTATATAGAAATTCATCTTAATTCTTGAAATAATTCTTTCTCTAACTTCGAATCCTCAAATCTGCCAAAAGATAACTTAAAATATTATTTCTAAGCTTTATTGCTAACTGTCATTGACTTCTACTGATCTGCCGAGCTGAGCTGTCGGACCAGACATGGCCGAACTACCACTGGTCGGTTAGCCAAGCTCCTGGTTGAAGACCTTCTATTCGGAGGACAGTGGTCGACTGATTACCTGTTTAACATTGGCCCAGAGGCATTCTGGGCCGAAAGGTACCATTGCCGAGCTAAGGGTAGTCACCTAAGCATTTCTGATTTACCGAGCAGCCGAGCAGAGAACTGTCTAGCTGGCAGAGTGCTGAGCTAAAGATTTTTCGAGCTAAAGACTCCTGCCGAGCTAGGAGCTGGTCGAGCAGAAAGTCTGCCGAACAGCCAGAAGGGCTTCTGAGCTAAGACAGTGCAGGGATTAAGTGGTTCGGGCTGATAACTAGTCGAAATGGGTCACAAGACTTGATTAAGGGTTCCTGGAATGTTTATTGGTCAAACCGAGACCCATCCGAGCTAAAATGGCCAGATCTCTTATTACCGTTTTCCGAGCAACCAGTGAGGCTACTACCGAACATTGGGAGCTCGAGAACATTGCTTTTGGGTGTTCTGACTAGTCGAAAAGTTTAATAAAGTGATTATAAACTCAAAGGACTAATTGTCCGAACAACAGAGTGTATTGCCGAACTGAAATGAGTGATTTTAAGAAATGGCGGACCGTCCATTGTGACGAGCAGCAGTGCTCCGGCATATGGGAGGTCGACATTATATAAAAAGGAACGAATAAGGTACTATAGTGGTCCGGGCAAAACATGCCGAGCTGAAGTAAGTTCAGACGGAGAGTCCAAAGAATAATCCGGACCAGTTTGGCTTAGTGCCAAACTGAATACTAAGGCTGAGTGCTCCGGTAGAGCTAAGGACAGTCTGCCGAACTAATCAGAGTGCGACTAAGTCCTTTAATGGACTTGCCGAACTGAAACATAAGGGTAATACAATAACCAAAGGATTAGGGTATACTTGAGTAAGACTCCTGATCCGGCAAAGGTCTTGCCGAGCTAAGGTCTGTCCGGGAATGCTAGTCTGGACAGTAGTAGAACAACGTGATCTAGAGGCCTTTTGGAGAAGTGTTTGGAGAAAAGACTGGTCGAACAAGTCTTCTGGGAATAGGGGAGTTCGGCCGAACAATGGAGTGTCTGGAGGACAACTCTTTCTCTTTCTAGAATGAATGCTTGGAAGGAATTTCTGGTGGACTTGAATGCTGGAGAAGGAATGCTTATATATGGATTAGGAGGGGGTAGTTGGGGGCAATAAATGCTGATTTGATCCTTCCTTAACCTAGCCGAATGGATCAGAGTGTTGTCCAATCTGGGTTAGGTCTGAGCACCTGACCTGCCAGTCTACCACCTGCGACAATCTGCGACGTGTTGTCCCATCAAAGTCAGGCGGTGGGTCAGTCCGGATGGGACGTGACCCTGACGTCCGGCAGAACTGCCGCGCAGCCACTCCACAGCTCGGGTCCGGGCTAGGCCAGTCGGTTGGGCCAACCTGGACTGGTCCGGCCTACTGGGATCCGGACAGCCTTAGGTTGGGTTACTCTTGGGCTTTCTAACTCCTATTTTCTTACATTTTTGGGCCCTAGTTTATTTTAAACCTCATATCTTTATTATCAATCTCAAACTTTACTTTTATTTCTCCTATTTAGCCTCAAATAAATTTGAATAATTTCTAGAAAATTAAATAAACTTATTTAATTTATTTATCCAGGTCTGGGCCTCACACGATGTATTTGGTTTAAGGGTACTGCGATAATCGTAGAACCCTCAGTTTGATTTTCTTTTCATCATACTTCATTAACGTTCAGCTGCATTTCCAGTTTATTATAATATGTAATTTCAAGTCAATTATTTATCGAATAATTAGTTTTCTAATATTATTTTCGTACAATTATAAACAAAATATTTATTTTATGTATCTACAAATTTCTGCAATATGGAAAACAAATTGTAAAAACTTCTTGAAAACAAATTTCTACAAATTTTCTAACACCATTGTTCAACCTACAAGTTTCTTCAATCTGAAAATGATTGTTATGACCTCTATAATTTGGAAATTTACCGTCACCACAATTTGCAACATTCTTACAAACCTCTGCAAATTAAATTTTACACCATATTATGACATGTTTGTATTGATTGCTATGATCAGAACATACACATAGTATTCCAATGTTTATGCAAATGATTTCTAGATGTAGCATAATCTATTGTAAATAAAACCAGCAAACGGAAACTGATGAAAACAGAACAAGAATGAAGAAATTAGAATAGTAATGAACCGGAGTCCTGTGGTTAATCACAATGTCCTTAAGACTTTTAACCACCCCAACGGTGGTGCTCGGGGATAACAACGGGCTAAGGTCTCCCAGGATACAGCCGGTATACTTGTATTTTCACCGAAAAAACACAGGTGGTCGAACAGTTGGTGTTAACTTACTCTCTCTGGACTGTTTGAATAAGGAGATGCTGAAGATGCAGGAAGGTATTGAAGCAATTTTCGTGTTGATTGGAAAGATAACTCTGTCAATATATAACTCTGAGAGAGACTCTTGGCTGCCCAAGCATGACCTTTGGTCTGCAGCAGTTAGGTGCTCCTAGCAGTTATAAAATAATACTACAGGAGTGCAGATAATACAACAGTTATAAAATAATACTGTAGGAGTTGTAAGGGTTTCTGGGTTGGGCCGGGTAAGGATAAGCCCGCAAGCCCACACCAAATGCTAAGGTCAGAAAGCCCACAAATAAATGTCAAGCCCATTATATAAGCCTAAGCCCAATCTAATCCAATTACCATAATTGGATTTTCCATAAAAAGATTAGGCCCACCGGTGGCACGAGGCACATTCCCACAAACCCACGAGGCACGGACCCAGACCCCGGACCCCGAACCGCAGACCACAAACCACAGACCATAGACCCGGACCCAGACACGGGCGCTGGCGCTGGCGCGGGCACGGCCGGGCGGACGGCGGCGACGCGCGCGCATGCGTGTGCGCGTGTGGGAAAATATGCGATGCGTACATCAACTTACTTTTCCCTTAAACTTGGTTGTGAACCTTAGTCTCATTCTATAATAAATATACCCAACCTCCAACTCCTCAACTTCCAATGTGGGATTGAGTATTTTAATACTCACCCACCATTGAAAACACTCAACTTTAAATGTCAATTTCTCATTCAATAATTAATAGAATTTAATGATTCTTTTTGTGTATTAAAGCCCTCACATAGGACTATTAATCCCCACAAATAACCATCTCAAATGATAATATATTTAACTCATAAATATTTATCAAATTCCATTAAAATTTTGGTAAAAATCAATTTTTTTTTCAAAAATCCCCTAGATAAATGAAATTGGCAGAATATCCATGAATTTCCAAAGAAATGATCAACCCCAAAAGACTCAGAAAGAAATAGAGAGTTCTTTCGGATTAGTCCTGCATAGGATAGGTAGCTTTTGGCTTTAAACCTTCTCTTGTGAAATCCTATCGGGTATTACTGGCTGACCAGTGAACGTACAGTTTTGAACTGTTCTGCCGTTTATGTAAACCGAGACAATAGACCACACACAGGACCTTTCTATACACAACTTAGTTCTCACTGTTTGTGTTTAGTTTGGCCTTGAACACATCACCTGGTTCTGTGAGTATTTTCTGGAGAATTTTGTCTTCTTAAATTCTCAAAGAAGCGGCCCCACTTCATACTCACATAGGTGACCTCTTAACTCAAGTATCTATCTACTTGGCATATCAATGCGTAAGGGTCATTAAGAGCATAACTCATCCTAAATCCGTTTTTATCACAGTTTGCATCATAGGAATAAGCAGGAGTGTTAAACTCCTCAGTGACACCACTAGATATACAAGATTTAGTTGTCCCTTTGAACCTAGATCTTGGGATCTCCAATCAACTAGGTTGGGTTTTCATCAAGACATCTTTATTAGCATTAGGCTTTAAGTCCATTCCCCTCGATGCTTTAGCAACAAGCTCTCTGGTTAATCCTTTGGTTAGCAGATCTGCAATATTGTCTTTTGACTTTACGTAGTCCAAAGTGACAACACCATGCGAGAGCAATTGCCTAATGGAATTATGTCGACGATGAATATGTTATGACTTTCCATTGTACATGTTGCTTTGTGCTCTGCCAATTGCTGATTGACTATTATAATTTACGCAAATTGCAGGCACAGGCTTTGGCCATCTTGGAATATCTTTAAGGAATTGGCGAAGCCATTCTGCTTCCTCTGTATCTTTATCTAAATCAATGAACTCCGATTCCATAGTATACCTTGCTATGCAAATATGTTTGGATGATTTCCAAGAAACAGCTGCACCACCTAGTGTAAACACATAACCACTAGTGGATTTGGAATCTTTTGTATCAGAAATCGAATTTGGATCAGCGTACCCTTCAAGTACCACTGGATAGGTGGTGTAGTGTAGACCCTAATCTTGGGTGTACCTTAGGTAATGAAATATCCTAGTAATGGATTTCCAGTGATTAACTCCCGGATTACTCGTGTATTGGCTCAACTGGCTAACAGAGTAGGCTAAATCCGGTCGTGTACATGTCATTAAGTACATGAGGCTTCCAATTACTCGTGAGTACTCTAATTGAGACACACCTTCATCGGTGTTCTTAGACAAATGGAGACTCAAATCAACTGGAGTCCTAGCCATAGCTGTATCAGACTTGTTAAACTTTTCAAGTATCTTGTCAACATAGTGAGATTGTGATAGACAAGTCTGTTCGGTGTCCGAGTAATTTTGACATCTAAAATGACTTTAGCAAGTCTCATGTCTTTTATGTCAAACTTAGAGTTTAACATGTTCTTAGTAGCTTTGACAATCTTGTCGCTACTACCGACAATAAGCATGTCATCAACGTACAAGCATAGGATGACATAGCCATCTTTTGTGTCTTTGACATACACACACTTGTCACATTCGTTGATTTTAAAACCACTTCCAATTATAGCATTGTTAAACTTCTCATGCCATTGCTTGGGTGCTTGCTTCAAGCCATATAGTGATTTTACTAGCTTACAAACTTTACTTTCTTGGCCTGGAGCTTTGAACCCTTCAGGTTGCTCCATGTAGATTTCCTCATCTAAATCTCCATTAAGGAAAGCCGTTTTAACATTCATTTGATGTACTTCTAAATTGCGTAGTGCCGCAATTGCTAATATCATACGTATGGATGTTATTCTCGTTACAGGAGAATAAGTATCAAAGTAGTCTAGACCTTCCTTTTGTCTATATCCTTTAATGACAAATCTAGCTTTGTACTTATTAATTGATCAATCTACTTTCATTTTTCTTTTGAAAATCCACTTATAGCCTAGAGGCTTACACCCTGGTGGTAGATCAACCAATTCTCAGGTGTGATTTTGTAGAATGGATTCAATTTCAATTTTGATGACCTCTTTCCATAGAGGTCCCTCAAGTGAGGATATTGCAGCCTTGTAAGACTGTGGCTTAGATTCTATCAAATATGTGATGAAATCAGGACCAAAAGACTTAGACATCTTAGTTCTTTTGCTTCTTCTCAGTTCATCATCCTCATCTTGTTGGTCCGAAGTACTTTCTACTTCAGTGTCCAATGGTCGTTTAGCTGAGCTAGACTCATCTATTACCCTACATGGAAATATGTTTTCAAAGAATTGAGCATTCCTTGATTCCATGATAGTATTTGTGTGAATATCCGGAACATCAGATTTATACACTATTGTTCTGTGCATATCCAATAAACACGGAATCAACCATTTTTTGTCCTATTTTGACCATTTTAGGTGGTGGAATAGCCACCTTCGCTAGACACCCCCACATTCGTAAGTATTTGTACGAAGGTTTTTGACTTGTCCAAAGTTTATAAGGGGTTTTGTCTATATCTTTTATAAGAATCTTATTCAAGATATAGTTTGCAGAGAGAATTGTTTCCCCCACATGTTCTGTGGTAACCCAGAACTAATCAACATTGCATTCATCATCTCTTTTAACGTTCGATTCTTTCGTTCTGCAACCCCATTAGATTGAGGAGAGTAAGGTGTAGTAGTTTGATGAATTATACCACGTTGAGCACAAAACTCAATAAATGGTGCAATATATTCACCATCTCGATCACTTTGAAGCACCTTAATCTTTTTGTTTAGTTGATTTTCAACTTCATTCTTATAAATAATGAATTTTCCGATAGCCTCGTCTTTGCTTTTAAGCAAATATACATGACAGTATTTAGTGATATCGTCGACAAAAGTAATGAAATACTTATAGCCTCCCCGTGTTTGGACAAATTTCAAGTCACAAACATCGGTGTGGACTAGCCCTAAAGGCTCATTGCTCCTTTGAATTTTTAGAAAAGATGACCTAGTCATTTTTGCATCCACACATGTTTCACATTTATGGTTTGAGTCAATATTAAATTTAGGTATATGATCTAGGGCTATTAATCTACGAATTGCATTATAGTTAACATGTCCTAGTCTACCATGCCATAAATTAGATGACTCAAGCATGTAAACAGAAGGAGTGTTTTCATTCTCATTCATCAAAGTAGGATCATTATTTACAATATTGAGCTTAAAAAGCCTATCAATTAAATAACTCTTTCCTACATAAACTCCCTCCTTGGTCATAACGACCTTATCAGCCTCAAACACTACCCGCATGCCATGTTTGATGAACAGGGAACCTTAAACCAAATTCTTGCTGATCTCTGGCACAAGGAGTATATTATTCAAAACCCGATCTCTACCGAAAGTCATCTTCAGTATGACTTTGCCCACTCCCTTGATCTCCGAGGTTGTAGAGTTGCCCATGAACAACTTATCACCGTTTGTAACCGGTGAAAAAGTTGAGAACATACTCCTGTCGGAGCAAACATGATGGGTCGCTCCTGTGTCCACCCACCACTCCCTAGGGTTGGAGCTTACCAGATTCACCTCAGAAATCATAAATCCGATGTTGAGGTCCGAGATGTCATTGGGCAAAGTGTCCATCAAGTTTGCCTGTTTTTTGTTGTCCTTCCGCGGTTGTCGGCAATCCACGGAGCAGTTTCCCATTTTGTTGTAGTTGAAGCATTTTTCTTGGAATTGGGACGATTTCTTTTTTGCAATGGCCTGTTTAGGGCCAAGATTCTTGGACCCTTTTTGGTTGATAACCTTGTTACCCTATTTTCCATTCTTGTTCTTCCCAGCATGTTTTCGGTTGGACCCAGAATTTTGTCTATATTCTATCACGTTGGCCCTAGAAGAACCGTTCATCTTCTTTGTCGCCTTTTTGTTATCTTCTTCAATACGAAGCTTTATCATAAAATCTTCGTAAGACATCTCCTTCCTTTTGTAAAGAAGATAGGTGCGGAATTCCAGCCATGAAGAGGGTAGATGGTGCACGGCCATGGCCACCATCAAAGATTCTGAAATAATCAGACCTTCAGCGTGCATTTGGAGAACAAGAACCTCAAACTCTTGTGCCTGACTCACTACAGAACGTGAGTATATCACCTTGAAATCGGCAAAATGACCGGCTAAGAACTTCTTAGATCCAGCATCCTCTATCTTGTATTTCTTCTCAAGTGACAGCCATAACTCTTTAGCAGATTTGGTAGCCATGTAAACATGGTATAACGAGTCCTGAAGGCCATCCAGAACATAGTTGCAGCATAATAAATCCGCAGCCTTCCAGGCATCACATGCATCCCTTTTATAGAAATTATTGTCGTTAGCATCAATGACCATTTCATTCTCCATGAGAAACCGTGCTAGCCCAAGAGTTGTAAGGTAGAACAACATTTTGTTCTGCCATGTCTTGAAGTCAGCCCTTGAAAATTTTTCCAGACGGACAACTTGATTGAATGGCAGAAATGGTGCAGGAAACTGCGACATCATCTATGGTGTAACCACAGTAGTGGATGAGACAGCATGTCTAACCACCGATGGGTTCCCGAATGGATTCCCGGGTTGATAGCCGAAGGGGTTTCCAAAGGGATTCTGTCCTGCATATGGATTGCCACCAGCAGGGTGGGCAGAACCATTTAGGCCATAAACAAAAACATTTGGTGCCCCATCAACAGGATGGTTATTGACACCAAAAGCAGCATCAACTTGTTGCGGAATATCAGCGTTGAATGCGTGATTCTCAGTATTAGAAAAGAGGAAATGCTCAAACTGTTGTGAATTCATTTTTCTGATAAAACAGAAAATAAAACAGTTTTATAATTAGAAAAGAAAACTGCTTATGAATAATCCGAAAACAGAACACAATCTGATTAATCAGTGAAATAGAAAACTAAAATAAGACTGATCAGAATTGATTATAAACAGTAAGCATGTTTTAGATAGAAGACTGATCAGAATAATTTTAGACAAAGAACATAAAGTTTCCCAAAAATAGTAAGCAAAAAGTTTTAGCAGCAAACAGATTATAAAATAAAGCAGATTGTTTTTTTAAAAGTCTTAAGCTTGTAGCATAAAAACTAGCAAACGGAAACTGATGAAATCAGAACAAGAATGAAGAAATCAGAACAAGAATGAAGAAATCAGAACAGTAATGAACCGGAGGCATGTGGTTAATCACAATGTCCTTAAGACTTTTAGCTGCCCCAACGGTGGTGCTCGGGGTACAACGAGCTAAGGTTTCCCAGGATACAGCCGGTATACCCGTGTTTGCACCATAAGAACACAGGTGGTCGAATAGTTGGTGTTAACTTACTCTCTCTGGACTATTTGAATAAGGAGATGCTGAAGATGCAGGAAGGTATTGAAGCAATTTTCGTGTGTTGATTAGAAAGATAACTCTGTCAATATATAACTCTGAGAGAGACTCTTGGCTGCCCAAGCATGACCTTTGGTCTACAGTAGTTAGGTGCTTCTATTGCTACATCTAATGCAACAGTTATAAAATAATACTGCAGGAGTGCAGATAATGCAGTAGTTATAAAATAATACTGCAGGAGTTGTAAAGGGTTTCTGGGTTGGACCGGGTAAGGATAAACCCGCAAGCCCACACAAATGCTAAGGTCAGAAAGCCCACAAATAAATGTCAAGCACAATATATAAGCCTAAGCCCAATCTAATCCAATTACCATAATTGGATTTTCTATAAAACGATTAGGCCCGCCCATGGCACAGAGCACATTCCCACGAACCCACGAGGCATGGACTTGGAACCCGGAATACAGACCACAGACTACGGACCCGGACACGGGCATGGGCACAGGCGGGCAACGGCGGCGGCGCGCGCGTGTATGTGTGCGCATGTGAAAAAATATGCGATACGCACATCAACTTACTTTCTTCTTAAGCTTGGTTGTGAACCTTAATCTCACTCTATAATAAATATATCCAACCTCCAACTCCTCAACTTCCAATGTGAGATTGAGTATTTTAATACTCACCCACCATTGAAAACACTCAACTTTGAATGTCAATTTCTCATTCAATAATTAATAGAATTTAATGATTCTTTTTATGTATTAAAGCCCTCACATAGGACTATTAATTTCCACAAATAATCATCTCAAATGATAACATATTTAACTCATAAATATTTATCAAATTCCATTAAAATTTTGGTAAAAACCAAAATTTTTTCCAACATTAGAAACTTATTAACAATTCATATTTAAATTTTAAGAAATTCATACTTGTATTTTGGATCAGTCTCCTAGTGACGTATTTGTTGGATATTGTCGTATCTTAATCTGATTCTGTTTTAAAATAAATGGAGTTTAAAAAATATCAAATGGCAACATTAACAATAACCAGAATACCATCGATGACGGTATTCTGAACCATGTCACTGGAATTACTGTGAGTGGTTCTCTCTGTAACACCAGTCTTAGAAATTTCCTTGTAATTTAAATTCAATTGCCAGTTTAATCATGTTTTAGCTTAATGTGTATGAATTAATATGGTTAGAGAAATATCATTGGGTGATCAAGGATATTGTGGTGAGGAAATGTTAGAAAACAAGGGTTAAAGTGTTGAAAAAAGACCTTTAAAAAGAGTTCAAAATATTTTGGAGTGATTTGGAGCATTTTTGTTAGCTCTCTGGTTTTTGGACCAGGAGAGTCTCACATACCGATATGTGTTCGGTAGGGGAGGGACACATTTCGAAATATGTACTATCTGTTCATATATTCCATGGCTAAAGAATAGCCATATATCGAAGTGGATGAGGTGGTCACATTTTGATATGTGACCAGAGTGGTCACATATCGAAATACATGATTGGAACAAATTGAAATGTGTCAAATAAGGTTTCTGGAAATTGACTGGGAGTAGAGGGAACATTTCGATATGTGCACGATCACATATCAATATGTGGTCCATCGGTGAGAATGAGAATGTGAGAAAAGTATATTGAATAGTAAAGGAAACAACCCTATATCAAAATGCAATTAGATGGAAATGATTTACATCGAAATATGAAGAGAAATTCCAGGTGTTCAATGGAAAATGAAAGGTGAGTTTTGTCGATATTCAGATTGAATACTCTGAAATGGTGGGATTGTTCTCACATTGAGAACATCGAAGGAAATTGGGAAAAAACTTTAGAGAGAGAGAGAGTAACCCAGTGAGAGAGTAAGAGTGAGTTTTCGCTAAGTTTGGTTCGGGATTAGCTTGGAATTCAAATTAAAGCTAAGAAGTTTAATCAATCAGGTGAGATAAGCCTAATTTCCCTACTTGCTTGTTTAATTTCTGAGAATTTGCATGATTTGGTTAAGTACTAAGTTTTGGCTTCAAGTATTCAGAAAAATGGGCTGTGTACGGGTATTGGGCAAAATTGATGAAAATAATTGCTTTAAATGTTAGAAGGTGTGTGTATCTACACATGCATTGAGTTGGGTAATTTCTGGTATTTTTGTGATCGTGAATGCATCCTCAAAGTGGGTTTTGAATTTTGGTGATTAAGTGGGTCTTGATTTAATTTTTTAGAGAAACCTGTGAAATTTGAGGGTTTAAAAGATTATTTAGAGTGTCTTGGCATGAGTAAGTGTTAGTAATTCTTTGTAAGTCCAAAAGTATGGCTATATATATATGAATCTATGTATTGGTGGTGTTAGGGATGATGAATAATACCCTTGAGTTTCTGGGTTTTCGATTGAATATATCACATACCGATATTTGGATTAATCACATATCGAAATGTGTGGTTAGTGGTGACAATCGAAATGTGAAAGATCATGGGTCATATATCGAAATGTGACCCATATCGAAATGAGAAGGGGAGTGTATATCGAAATGTGCTGTAATGTGTGGTATATCGGAATGTGATCTGATGAAGGCCATTTTAGATGAGGTCATAGGAGGCACATATCGATATACGACAAGGCGTATATCGATATGTAGGCATGCTATTGAGGCTGTTGGCAGTAGGTTTAGAATTAAAAATAAATTAAATAAGAAATAAAAATAAAATAAAATATAAATAAAAGGGAAATATGAAATGGAAGGAATATAGGTAAAATAAAGGTTAATGTTGCGTCTAATTCATTTAATTACACAATTATTTTATTGTTCAAGCTTTATTGTGTATTGGTTATTAATATTTTCAGCTTGAGCGGGTGAGAAAGCAAGTATAGTTGAGCCCTCCAAGAAATAGGGCAATCAGCAGTTGGTAATCAATAATCATTGTATGTTAGAATGCACTTTAATTTATGCATTTTGTTTCTTATGTGTAAATTGTAAGATGGGAAAACATGTATGAGATGGGGTTACACAATGTGACGTGTAGTCATGGGCGAATACGCCAAAAGCACCCTAATGATATACATGTCGTGGATGTGTTCCTATATGGCTATGTTGTAGATGTGTTCCAAATGTTGACTCTATGTTGTTTACAGTTATTAGCGCTTGTTTAAATTACCATGTATCTTATATATTCCTGTGTTTCCCATATTTTGGATGTCACAAATTCTGGATGAAGAATGAGGGTTGTCGGTCCATTACTAGTTCGGGGGAAATCACACTTGGAAGACGTAGTTAGGACTTATTGACATATCTCAGCACATGTACACCTTGGATGTACTAGGTCGGGACAATATAGGTTGTATTTTTGTTCTATTAGAACTTGATGTAAAAGAACAAATGTTATTTCATTTCCACTGTTATTATTGTCACTCTTATTAATGTGAAGAAATAGTTACTATTTTCTAATTATGACACTTATAAGGAGCATGATTTAGGGTGGTTAAATGTTTAATTTAAGTCGAAATGACATTGTTTGAGTGAGTAAACAAGTTAGTTTGATGGGTACACTTATGACAGAGGAGATGCACTTCTACAAACCGAATCTACCAAATCCAAAAGAGAGATTGCTTTAAAAATCTCCAAAGATGATGATTCCTCTCATGATTCTTCTGACGAGGATGACGAAATGACCTTTCTCACCAAAAAATTTATACGCTATTTGAATCACACAAAAAATGGGTGGAAGCACAAAAATAAAGAAAAGAATGAGTCTTCTTCAAAAACTCCTATTAATTGTTTTGGGTGTAACAAACCTGACCACATTACACTTGCCAAACCTACTACCAAAAGACCTTCAAGAAGGCTATGCTTGCGGCTTGGGACAATAGTGATTCAGAAACCGAATCAGAGGAAGAAAAAGAGGTGGCAAATCTTTGCTTGATGGCAAAGGAATCGAATGAGGTAAAATCTAGCTTTCTTGATGAGTTACATAATTTTTTTGATATTTTATTTGTCAATTATGAAAACCTAAAAGAAAAATATAAAGAGTTCAAAGAATTTACAAAGGAATTGTCAAATGAACTTGATGAAATTGTAGAAGAAAAAATTATGCTAGAAAATGAAATAATTGTTCTTAAGGAAAATCATGATAAAGAAGTTTCTCAATATATTTCTAGCCAAAAGATCTTACAAGATGAAGTGAATGACATAAAAAATTCTTTAGCAAAAGTCACCCAAGGAAAGAAAAAATTAGATAATCTTTTGGAA
>NMUG010004438.1:0-13873 GCA_002855965.1 Monotropa hypopitys | reverse complement strand
GAAAAGGATTTGTGTGAGTAAAATAGTATTTTGAAATATTAAGATTTTCAGAAGATATTTATTATTTAAGTAAAAGAATTTGGAAGAGAAATATTTGAAGAAAACAGTTTGAAAGATCAGTGTGGGTATTTTGAAATATAAAGGTGATCCATAGTTACTTTACTCCCTCTACTTAATGTATTTCATTTGAGTATTCACCAGCTTTCCCTAGCTGACCCTCTCCTTTCCCCTCCCAGGTATTGCAGTGTTGAGTTCGAGTTAGAGTCCACCAGTCCAGTAGCAGTTGTGTAGTAGTAGAGTTTGCAAGGAGCTTCTCAGTAGACCTGTTTCAGGTTCTATTTTTTTTTGAGAGTTTTAGTTTTCAGTTTTCTTACAGTTGCTAAATTTTCTTTTGTTCAGCAGTTTTGTTCTAGTTCAGTTTAGCTAGTTGTTTGTTTCCTGCTGCTTTAGTTTGTTTCTAGTTGTGGTTGCTTCCAGTGCTTTCAGTTTTGTTTTAGTGCTTCCAGTTTAATTCACTAGATTTGTTTTCAGCTTTTGTAAGATTAGTTTTGGCTTGAGCGAGTCGCTCCTGCCACGCGCCCGTCGCTGGTTGGCGGCCATTAAGTCCGCCCGGGGCGGGGCGTGACATCTAGAATTGGTTCCTCTCTCGAACTGAGGACTAGATACGAACGACTAATGTTGAAGTTACTGTTTGTGACTTCCTTGCAAGAACTGCTCAACTCTAGGTCCACCTGACGAGTGATGCCCAACTGACATCTCTTTCCGCCTGCCGCTCCTCTGTGGGCAAATTCTTCCCACATGCCCTGATTGACTGCACTCAAAACAAGTAACTTGGGGACACCGAGAACGATAGTGTCCTTCTCGATGGCAATGATGACAAACAAGGTGGTTCCTGGGTTGAACTCCTGCAACACCAACACTGACAAGGGACTGAGAACCCTGTTGACTCCAAGAAAGTGAATGATCTCTAAGTCGCTTCCTTCCAAGACTGCTTGACGAAGACGTGGAATGCAAAATAGAAAACTGTCGACGTGGCTCCCACACTCTGACTTCTTTGTCTTCCTCTTGGTAAATAGGCTCAACGGCCCTGGCACGATCTAATATGGCAGTAAAAGAACGGATACACTGCCCAACAATAAGCCTCTGGATGGAGAGACGGAGACCCCACTCGAACCTCTTACATTTGCGATCTTCAGAACTGACCAACTCTGGAGCAAAACGGGACAATGACTAAAATTTGATTGCATATTGGGAGACCATCATGCCACCCTACTGCAACAACTCAAACTACATCCGCAACTGCTCACGAAAAGCTTCGGGAAAGTACTGATCCTCGAAGAGAGAAACAAACTGCTCCCACGACGTAGCGCCAACATCTTCATCTGCCAATCCCGGATTCGCAACTCTAGCCAACCTACGCGCATCTTTCTTGGCTTCCACAATGGAATTCCACCACTCTCCAGCTTCACCCACTAACTGATACAATGCAAAAGACACTCATAAATCATCTTCATGAATTTGAAGAGTGTCCAACGCCTTACAAATTTCAGAAAGCCAATGATTGGCCTCAATAGGCTCCCCTTCTCCATTAAAACTAGGAGGGTTCATAACACGGAACTCATGCAAAGCTTCCATCACACGACTGACATCTCCGGCTCTAGGGGCTTGAACCGCTCTTGTGGCCTCAACCATAGCCTCGGCAAGCTGCCTCACAAACAATCTAGGGTCCACTGCTTCCTCTCGACCCACTTCAACGTTCTCCTCTTCACGAACATTTTCTATCGGGACTTCCTGACGCACCTGACGAAGCCGACGACCTCCTTAATGAGTAACCATACTGATAATCAAAGAACTAGCGATGATATATCCTAGCAAACATCAAACAGTGCAATCAATATACGAGTCACAGTGGTGCTATGATCAAAATTTATAAACAAGAACTAGAAATCGGCTTATACCGTAAGTTAGAAGAATCAACCACTTACTCAACACATACTCCTAACCATAGGCACATCCTCCAATACATTAGCGGAAACCAAACTCATCCGAGTACAAATACTAACTCCTATGCCTCAAATAAGGGCATACTAATGTCAACTTCCTATGCCTCAAACAAGGTCATACTAATGCCATACAACACTCAATGCATGCAAACACACGCAAAAGACTCCACAGAAAGCACATGAAAAACCCATTAAGATAAAAATCTTCTCAAAGTTCCAAGGTTTTCGAACCGAAAGCTCTGATAACAAGTTGTCAGGCCCTGATTTTCAAACTTTTTTTTTGAAATAGAATAAAAGAAAGGTTTATTATGACACCATATTTACCAAACCACAAGACAAGGGGCCGTGAATTGTAAAACATCTCTCTTTACAAACGTTTACATAAAACATGTGGAAGAATGGAATTTCAACAATTCTTTATACAAACTTGCTTGTAATTAAATAATGAAATAACTCTTTAATTAAAGGGGAATGTTCGTAGGCTATAAGGGGAAAAAGTAAGGGGAAGTTGTAGTGCATAAATAAAACAAATATGAAATGTTCCTCACACAGAAAAGGACCTGGAGCAAGCCAAAGCCAACTCCACACTACTAGCTATCGAACCTTACAACCCTGCAAAGAAATGTAGAAAAGGGTGAGTCATAAAGACTCAGCAAATATGCATCTATCAAGTGCAAACGTAACTATGGTGACATGTGCAAGTGGTGTGAATTCCTATAATGCAATCCCAAGCATGTCAATATCTCAATACCTCAACACCACTACCAAGTCACTAACTAAGGCAAGACGTATAGGTCTAACCAAGACCTTTCAACAACCCAAGCATCCTAAGAACAACCCAGTCATTTGACTACACTCTAAGCCAACAATCACATAAGTCACAATCCCCTCTCCTTACCAATCATTATCATCTACGCAACCAGGCAACGCATACTAGTACAAGGGTCGTAAGGACTAAGGATCCCAACTACAATCACACGACATAGTGAACTACCACCTTAACTAGGGAGGACGCTCCCAAGAAGATAACCCATCTACTATAAGGCCCAAGCCTTCCACTATCCATGAAGGACCATATATTTACCATGACTAATTTCACAACTTAGCCAAATATCCACAACTAGCTAATTCCACGACTTAGCCGAACGTCAACAACTAGCTAATTCCACGACTTAGCCAAATACTGCAATCTACCAAATCATATCGCTTCCGACTATCCTCTATATATATACATAAGTACACATTTGTGAATTTATTATCTTGTTTAAATAGTGTGTTCAACTCCCGGATTAACATCACTTTGAAACCATGTCATACGAGTCTCGTCCGCCTCACTAAATAAGGATCGGCTTACCCCAAACATGGACTACATTTTGAAAGGGTCACACGAGTCTCGAACCGTCCCACGAGTAAGGATCGGCCTACCCCAAACATGGACCATCATTGAAAACCAATTTGGAAAACTGTTAAGCCTGGAATCGATTTAGAGTCTCCTTGGCGAGAACAAGGATGGACTCACTCATGTCGAAGTGTCACGAGGAATGCACCATTACACGAGGTATCACGAGGAATACACCATCACATATGAAGTGCCACGAGGGATGCACTATTACACGAGGTGCCACGAGGAATACACCGAATACGAGATGTCACGAGAAATACACCAACTCACAAAGTGCCACGAGGGATGCACTGTCTAACAACAATCAAAGGCCACATCATTTGGCCACCCACACCACACTCACTATTTAGTTATTTAAAGTTGGTTATTTAATAGATGAATTGAATAGATTTTCAAGTGCGAATCAAAGGAGACGAGTTCTCCATCAAGGACAACGAGTTTGCCAACGAGGGACGAGTTCCCAAATCAATGGTGACGAATTCACCCAAATCATTTCTATCACAAGTGTCGATAGCCTAGGAATGAGTTCCCTAGTCTAGTGTGACGAATTCACACACACAAACTCAATTCTCTTCTTTAAGGTATTTCAACAAATACCTAAGGTGCACAAGTGCACACAAGGGTCCTAATTACCAAGGACATCTAATTTAATCACATAACTTCTCAATCATCAACTCAAGGTCACATACAAGGACCAAACCAAGACATCAAGGCTACACAACCAAGAGTCTAAGTGGAACCTCTCAAATCCACCCAAGGTCACCTACAAGGACTGAACCAAGGTCCAACACTTCTACGAAATCATTAATCACACATGAATATCTCTCGGGCATTCTATCAAACACCTAGCGGGCCTAAGATCACTACTTAATTCCACTAAATTTTACACCTAGGACAAAAACCCCAAATTCTTATCAAATTCCCATAATTGAATCACGAGTCCTAGACCTCAATTCACTATCGTATAATTCCACAACCATCAAGAATACTCTAATCCAATGCAAGGATGAGTTCAATTGTATTTAATCAAAATATGTCAAATCTCATAATTTCTAAAATATGGGTTTTTAAGAAAACCTTTGATTTTAATTGTATAAATCAATTTAATGGCCTAACACAATCATGTAGACATGAGATAGAAGCATATTTACCTCAAGCTCCAACAATGGCAGAACCCTAGCCGCGAAATCCTCAGCACCGACGAACCTATATACATTAATAGAGAGATCACCACAAGGGAACTACAAGTCCCTAAAGGACCAACAAGAGAAACCCACTTATGAAAATCGAATTACCTGAATTAGTGGAGAACGACTTCGATATGTAGGTTGCTGGAGAACCCACGATGCGTAGAGCAAGGTTTCTTCTTCAAAAAGTTTGATTCGATGCCTCTAGGGCCTTGGTCTTGAGGAGAGAGGGGAGAGCATCAATGGAGGTTTAGACTTGAGAGAGAGAGAGAGCCCAGGGTTAGAAATGAGGGAGAAGAGAGTGTTCCAGCCGTTTTTGAGGGTATGGAATGACCTAGGGGCAAAAATACCACAAAGCCCCTCATTAAAACCCAAAAAATCACACTTACAGCCACCTTCGTCTGGACAAAACCCCACCGTCGTCCGGACCATCCACCTTCGTCCGGACGGGAAACCTCGTCGTCCGGACGACCACACCCTGAAGCATTTTGCAACCTCCCTGCCGAGCTTGTCCGGACGAGCATCGGCTGTGGTCCGGACGACCGGACCAAAAAATTTCTAGAATTGTGTCTAAATGACCTCGGCTCATCCCTATGCGACCCCTGGCACTTTCCCAATGTTCATCGCACTGAATCAACGTCCTAAGGCTATTCCACAACCTTTCTAATGATCATAAGCATTGGTACTTAGCTTATAAATGAAATTAGGCATCAAAAACATAAATACGCATATAGGATTTTGGGTCATTACAGATAGTGCACACTGAACTGTCATATTACACAAGGTGACATTTTCTCCAACTTCTTCGGCATGGTGGACAAACTCTCTTAAATAATCTACACACTTCCAATCACGAATGGCCAAGCTAGCCAAATGATAGGACCATCGGCTCAATGCATCGGCAACTATGTTAGCCTTACCGGGATGATAGTGTAGCTCAAAATCATAATCCTCAAGATATTCCATCCATCGTTGCTGGTGCATATTTAGTTCCTTTTGCATGAACAAGTATTTGAGGCTCTTATGGTCAGAAAATACCTCAAACGTTTCGCCATAGAGGTAGTTCCTCCAACTTTTTAATGCAAAATTACCGCGGCAAGTTCCAAATCATGCGTCGGATAGTTCTTCTCGTAGATTTTCAACTGATGAGACCCATAAGCCACAACTTTACCTGCTTGCATCAATACACAACCCAACCCATCATGCGAATCATCGCAATAAACGGTATAACCAACACCTCTTTCCGGAACTATAAGAATAGGAGAAGATGTCAAATGCCTCTTCAGTTCTTCAAAAGCCACTTCACAAGCATCGTCCCAAATAAAACGGACGTCCTTGCTTGTTAAACGAGTCATAGGAGCTGCAAGACGATAGAAGTTGAGGACAAAGTGCTGATAATAGCCCGCAAGACTGAGAAAACTACGAACTTCAAATACATTTGATGGTCTAGGCCAGGAAAGAATATCCTCAATTTTGACTGGATCAACAGAGACACCATCTTGAGACACCACATATCCCAAGAGCTTCACTTCCGAAAGCCAAAACTCGCACTTACTGAGTTTGGCATAAAGCTGGTTCTCGCGCAAAAGATCAAGAACAATATGGAGATGAACCTGATGCTCTTCTACTAAAATAGAATAGATAAGAATATCGTCCACGAACACTACCACAAACTGATCTATGAAAGGTTGGAAGATATGGGTCATAAGATCTATAAAGGTAGCCGGAGCATTGGTTAGTCCAAACGGCATAACCACAAACTCAAAGTGGCCATAAAGAGTACGGAACGCTAGTTTGGAAACATCCTCTTCCTGAATGCGCAACTCGTGATAACCGGATCGCAAGTCAATCTTGGAGAAACAAGTCGAACCTCAGAGTTGGTCAAAGAGATCGTCGATTCTGGGCATACATTAACGGTTCTTGATGGTCACTCGGTTCAACTTGCGATAGTCGATACAGAGACGAAGAGATCTATCCTTCTTCTTGGCAAAGAGAGCAGGCGCTCCCCTAGGTGAAGAACTTGGACAAATGAAACCCAACTTAAATAATTCTTCAATCTGGGACTTCAATTCCCTCAACTCGGCAGGAGCAAATCAGTACGGTGGAATGGAAATAGGAGCAGATCTGGGAATGAGGTCAATAGAGAATTACACTTCCCTTTCGGGAGGTAGACCCAGTAACTCCTCTGGAAATATGTCAGGGAAGTCACAAACTATGGCCGGTAACTCTTGGCGTTCGGAGACGTTGTCATCTAAGGCCAAGCTAGCGAGCAGAAAACAAATAGAGCCACGCTCCTTCGCATCATAAAAAGCTGACTCAATAGGATCTTGACGATCACCAATAAAATAAAAGAAATCTCCTTCTAGTGCTTGAATCAGAACCCGACGACAGAAACAATCTATAGTGGCATGATGGGTGGATAGTCAATCCATGCCCAAGATGACATCAAACCCAAACATGTTTAACAATATAAGGTCGAAAGAGAAGTGTCGATCGACAATTGTCATCACGCACTGTCGACAGAAATAACTTAAAGAGATACGACCTCCAATGGGCAATTCCACCAACATAGGAGGTTCAAGGACTTCCAACTCTAATCCCAAGGCAGACACAAATGATAAAGCCAGAAAAGAATGAGATGCACCAGAATCAATAAGAACAGTTGCCCAAGAGTTGTAGATGAGAATGTAACTGCGTACAATAGATGCCTCTAACTGTTGAATAGAAGGCTGAGGAGTAATAGATGGAACAGCATACACCCGACCCTGAGTTATCTGGCCACGCCCTGCTCCATTGTACTGACCGGAAGACTGCCATGGTCCCGAAGGACCTTTTCTGTCAGACCTAGAGCCATGGCTAGAAGAAATCGGAGCGGTCTGAAACTGTTGCTGCTGCTAGAAAGGCTGAACATGACGACGATGCTGAACAGACCCTGCCTCACTGCGCTCAATGCTCTTAGATGGACAAAGTTTGGAGATGTGACCGGCTTGGCCACAATCATAACAAGTAGCCTGAGGGCATTCATTACGGAAGTGTCTAGGTTGATTACATCGATGGCAGACAACTTGAGTTCGAAAAGAAATATCGGGTTGACCAGGGTTAATTTGTTGCTTTTTCCCCTTAGAGAAACGTGATTGCTCACGCAACCTCTTCTTTCCGAAACTACCCGAGGAACCACTAGAACCAGAGGACTGGCCTCTAGGTTCCCAATTTTTAACTTTACGAGATGGTTCTTTCTTTGATTCAATAAGTCTTGCACATTCCACCATATCGGCGAAGACTCGAATACGGTGACCTACAATCAGACGATGGATAGAAGGGTGGAGACCTCGCTCAAACCGCTTACACTTCTTCTCTTCAGAACTAACCCAATCCTGAGCAAACCAAGATAGAGACTGAAATTTGATGGCATACTGAGTTACTAACATGGTCCTCTTCATGAGCCTCTCAAACTACGAAGACCATCACGAAAAGATTCAGGAAAATACTAACTGTCAAAGAGAGCTTCAAAATCAGCCCAAGTCATGGTTCCCAGTGGATCGATAATAGCCTGAGGATTTGCACCGGCAAGGACCCGAAGAGCATCCCTCTGTGCTTCCACAATTGATGTCCACCAAGCAGCTGCTTCCCCGACTAGTTGGTATGAGGCGAGTGAGAGGCGAACCTTATTTTTGGTGATTTCGAGGATTTTGAAGATCTTGCGGATCTCTGTCATCCAATGATCAGTCTCAATAGGGTCGTCTTCACCCGGTGAATTTAGGTGGATCCATGCAATGAAACTCCCAGAGCGACTCAGAGATACGATTAGGAGCATTCTCTCTAGGCATAGCAACTCATCGGCTAGCCTCGACCACAGCAGTAGCGATGTCCCGAATGAATTGACCGGCATTTTCCATCCCTCCGAAGATAGCCCCTTCAGGTTGAGCCATACCTGGGACATCCCTAGGTAACCCATTGACTTCTTCGCTACCCTCATCCGGAATCAACACTCCGCGACGTCCACGACCACGACGGTTAGCCATAGATCCACAAGAGAGAGGAGAGATTGAAGATTCTCATAGAAAGGAAGAAGTCTCATTGACCACTAGTAAGTTACCAGTGACAACCACTAATCAGGTTGGAACATTGATCAAAATTCGGAACCAACACCAACAACCAACAAATTCAAAGGGAATGGATCAACGACCTATAACAAGGGTCAACCACCCTAGATCACCAACAGCAGGAAAGGACTCTAAGGATAGGCCTTTATGATTTATTTGCTTTAAAATTTCCATATCGGCTCTTATGCAATGCATGCAAACATTCAATGCCAAAGCACTTATGTATAATCATACAAAATGAAATGCAACAGACACATAATGCACCCATTAAGACTAAGTGTCTCCCCAAAGTCCCTAAGTTTTCGAAACTAAAGCTCTGATACCAATTGTAACGGCCCCAGAATTTAAACCATTTTTTTAAAAACAGGTTTTTGAGCAATTTAAATAAAACACTATAGCATAAAATACCAACTTCACATGCATGCCAAACCACATGCCAAAACCATAAGTAAGAGTAAATGCGTCTAATTTAAATATTACAGACCGGGTACCTAAATTGAAGGATAAAGTGCAGAAAAATAATTAACGTACATCACAACAAAAGAGTTCTTCAAATTCGTCAAGGTCTTGAAGCTCCACCTCCAAACTATGTCATGTGATCCTTCCATAAAGATAGAGGGTTAGGCATATGCCTAGTAGAGGAAATCTAAACAAATAATATATGCAATAGATGTACCTGGGTATAAAATAATGTGAAAGAACAAAGAATACCATGCATACATAAGAGCCCGATAGGTTTCCAATAAAAGATAGCCAAGTTTGTGTAGGTTGTCCAAGATTAGTTTCAAGAGCCATTTGATTCTGAATTTCCATCATAACCAATAATTGTGTCAAAACCCCCACCTTATCAAGATAAGGATTTTCAAAAATATTTCTCAATTCCTTATCGATATAAGGTCAAACTAGTACAAGTGAGTTTAGGCTGTTAATTTCCGAATTAGAAGCTCGTCAATAATCTAATCGTATATTTTGTAGAATTTCCCGACTCGAAGGGAGGGTATAGACAAACCCCCATTGCGCAATGTCGTGAACGTAAATGTTCAGGGATCTAAATTCTGGGGATCAAAATCCCATAAGGTATAGCTAACTCAAGGATCAAAATCCATAGTGAATCACAATTGATTTCAACTTCCCATTTCCAAGATTTCCAAATTTTAGGGCCAAAGGCCAAAACTCAACATTTTATGAGGTGTTAATATACCAATAGAATATTAACGGCTTCAATTTAACATTCCTAAGCTCAATTGACAATTTCCCCAAATTAGTCAAACTAAGTAAAAAATTAGGGTTTTTGTAAAAATTGGGGCTTTTCTAATTTATGCTTAGGGACATTAAATTAAAGTCTTAGGGACAATATATCCACAACCAATTTCATTTTAGACCCAACACACACACCTTGGGAAATCAAACAAGTCCTAGACATGCATACATCAATGACAAGTTTGAAAGAGGGAGAGGGGGATCACCTAGAACATATATACAAGGGTTAGAAGTACACTACCTTGTACAAGAAATTCACCAAAACTATAGACGAGAGTTCTTCCACACGAGCAACCACACCAAGCCCGTCAATATGTAGAGGGAGGTGAGGGGAAGAAGGTTTGTAAAGGGTTTTTAGTCAAAACCTTCAAACCAAGAGAGAAACCAAGAGAGAAGGTAGAGAGAGAGAGAGAATTTCGGACTAGGGAGGGAGAGAGATATATGGAGGCTGTTGGGAGTGATGTAGTGACTGATTTTCGTTTAGGGTTGAGTTTGATGTGAGCTTATATAGATGCCCCAAAATCCTTCCAAAAATACCCTTAATGAAGGGCATATCGAAATACATGTGTTGTATTTCGATATGCAACAGTCTTTCTTAAGCCCAGACAACACTGCATTTCGATATACCCTACGTTGGTATATCGAAATTCCATAAGAGGATTTTCGAACAGAAGCATTTTCATTTCGATATACTCTCGAATAGTATATCAAAATACTTAATCATCATTTCGATATGTCCTGAGATGACATATCGAAATATAATGAGGAAGAAATGAAGCAGGAGGCTTTACATTTCAATATGTATTCACCATACATATCGAAATAAAATCGTTTCAATATAGGATCTAAAGAGGATGCATTTCGATATATCCAAGCAACATATCGAAATGCAACAAGGGGGAAAACCTACTGATCTAAATTTACGAAGCAACATATCGATATGTTGCCCTAATTTATATCGAAATGAAAGTGCATGGGAACTCACTGATGAAGAAATACAAAGGAGCATTTCGATATGCCCACTCTGCACATCGAAATGCAAATGGTCAGCCCATCATTCACCGAGCACATATTGAAATGAAGGGGGTAAAGGGCCAATCATATTTCGAAATAAGGGGAAGGACGGGAAAACTTTATTTCCAAAATGGTGATTGCCAAACACTCGTGGCAATCACCCGAACATCCATGACCACCTCAAATTTTCAACCCTAAGTATATCTAATTTCTCATACCATCAAAACCCACCTCGGGGAGGTTCAGGAATAATTGAGAATCAATTTGGAGAATAGATTTCACTGACCACTCGAAACAAAAGGAGAATTAGCATTTCATTGTTTACAAATGACATTTAAATAAATATTTAAATGTTTAGATATTCCCAAAAATAAATTTAGAATAACGGGAATTATACTTAAATTTCTGAACCGTCACAAACCAGGAAACTTGTATTTCGATATGCACCACCAGGTGCATATTGAAATAAAATCAAGCAGGGGAGGAATAGATTCACTTGTATTTTGATATGCAAGACAACTTGCATATCGAAATGCAAATAAGGTTGGACCAACCAAGGGCCATATTTCGATATATAAGGGAAGAGGGCCCCCCTATATTTCGATATAGGGTTCAGAAGGGGGGAAAAGAAATGAATTTTCTTTACTCAAAATGAATCTACGTGATTGCCAAATAACATGGAAATCATCCAAACATTGACAAAACTCTTTAACCCACTCCCGAACCTCCTACACATCCTCAAACCCAAAAGTGGATTCTGGGAAGGTTCCAATAGGCAAATTTTGACTTATTTTAATACTAATTTTACCAAAATTTTGTAGAAACCGAATAAGAATCGCACGAAAATTGATTAAAATTTCAAAAGTGTGGCAGATATACAGATGATCTGGCTGGAGAAGAGAGAAGGTTATTTCGATATGCACCTCATGTGTATATTGAAATGCAATCTAATGTCTGGATATCAGAGAGTGTACATTTCAATATGCACCTCAAATGTACTTAAAAGGGTTGCAGACCAGAGGACTTGTATTTCGATATGTGTTGAGGCACATATCGAAATACAATCAATGCAATGCCAACAGGACTCTTGTCACGATCTGTCCCGGAACATAATAAAAATAAATGAACCAATGACGGATGCGTGACTTTCAAAGCATCATAAACTAAACCCAAGAGATATAATAAAGATTATCTCACACCACTAGCATTTAAAATTCAAACCATAGTGGAAGTACTGAAATAAAACCCAAAGTCAAAAACTCAAAAGTCTAGCTCAGTGATACCAAAAACTACCACAAAGTCTAAATAACATGAATCAAAATCTCATCCAACTCTCACTACTACCAACAGTACATAGCAGTCTCAAAATTCTATCACTACTGAACCATAGATAAATGAAAGAGAACTCCCATAAGGAGCACTACCAGCTAACTCTCTCTAACAGATAACCATCTTGGCAACAAACAAGCAAAAGATATCCAAGAGTGTCAGATACAACAATCATATAGGCACTTTGATATGTAAATAAAGCAACAGAAACAAGTAACTTAAGTAAACTAAGGGGTTGTGTCTCTCCCCACATATCACGTAATTATGCATTGGTCCACTTTTAATATCATTTGTACCCATAGTACCTATCTTTTATAATTGTATTGATATATCCATTTCTCTTCTCATGATCTCATTATTATAAAGCAAAGGCACCACACTTGCTAAGGGCGAACCAATCAAGCCCCAAACCCCTATTCTTGGCCTAATAGCTTATTAAAAGCATACCGAGGGTTCTTCCATCTTATTACCCCTATTGGCCTAACAGCTCATTTGAGCATGCCTAGGGTATTTTCATAATTCTCTCATTATTTCATTTTCCCCTACTTGGCCTAACAGCTTAATCACAAGCATGCCCCCGGGGTTATTCCACTTTACATTCTTTACCAATTTATAAGGTACATTTCTTTTATCATTCTTTTCCATGTGATATCAAGAAAGAAGTAACATCTTATCAATTTCATGCTTCATAGCTATTAACATGCCACATGCATTACCAACAATAATACTTACTTTCACATTCATGCTTGCATGTAAAAAAAGTAATCATTTAACTAAACATGCAACATTTAACTTTCACATCGTGCTAACATGTTGTCACATAATTTACGAACTAACACATAAGAATCATGTGAACATGTAACAACCAAACACGAAGAAACCAACTAAGAAAATCAAAGTATATGTATAGAAATGCATCTACACACTCACCAAGTATGTGAACTTCCAAGAACGAATCTACTGAACTGCCTTAGAGGACTCTAGCTCGTCTCTTGAGTTAGGAACAAGGTTGTAGAAGAATTCTCCGTCAAATAATCCTCAATTAACCCTCCTTTAGCCGAATCTCTCTAGGCTTCTCTCATTTTTCCTCCTTAACCACCCTCAAGCATAATATAATTAGGACTAATGAGGGATTAGCAACCCCCCTTCAAACCCTAATTAGATTTTTCTCTTAAAAGACTCATCTACCCTCATCACTAATCTCTATTTACCCTTGCTTTCCCCCTTTCTAACCTTGCCTAGAATATTTAATATATAAATATATATTCTAATTTGATTAATTAGAAGTCATCTTAACAAAGGATAAATATTATTTCACTTTCACTCTTCTTTTATTATTATTTTATTAATTGATTTAATATATTTTTAAAATTGAGACGGGTGTGACAACTCACTCCTCTTTAAGAACTTTTTGTCCTCAAAAAAGAAAAAATGTACCTTAATCAAACAAATGCAGATACTTGGACTTCATAGCATCCTCGCCTTCCCACGTGGCCTCTTCCAAGCCATAATGCTTCCAAAGTACTTTCACCCAACGAACAACTTTAGAGCGCAAAACTTGCTCCTTACGATCCA